>CAUYSK010031810.1:0-13306 GCA_963575035.1 Avahi laniger
TTTTTTTGAGACAGAGTCTCACTTTGTTGCCCTGGCTAGAGTGAGTGCCGTGGCATCATCCTAGCTCACAGCAACCTCAGACTGCTGGGCTCAAGCGATCCTCCTGCCTCAGCCTCCCAAGTAGCTGGGACTACAGGCATGCGCCACCATGCCTGGCTAATTTTTTCTATATATTTTTAGCTGTCCAATTAATTTCTTTCTATTTTGGTAGAGATCGGGTCTCGCTCTTGCTCAGGCTGGTCTCGAACTCCTGAGCTCAAACAATCCGCCCGCCTCGGCCTCCCAGAGTGCTAGGATTACAGGCGTGAGCCATCGTGCCCGGCCTTGTTTTAATATTCAGAATACAAGCCCCTCATCAGATATATGATGTGTGACTATTTTCTCCCATTTTATGAAGTTGTATTTAATATTTTGATTTTCTTGATGGAACACAAGGCTTTAAATTTTGATGAAGTTCAATTTATCTATCTTGTACTTTTGTATCTAAAAGCCCTTGCTTAATCCAAGGTCATGAAGATTTATGTTTTAAGAGTTTTATATAGTTCTACCTCTAATATTTAGGTCTATAATCCATTTGTACATGGTGTAAGCTAACTGCACTGTTTGGCATGTGGATATTCATACTCATCTATTTTTGTTTTAAGCTTAATGTCTTTAGTTGAGGTTCTTCTGTTATTAAGAGAAACCAATTTGAGAGAACTTGTACAAAAAAGGCAACTTACTTGAAAATCACTGAGGTATGTTATGGTACTAGAAGACAGCCGGGCCTCACAAAGCACTGGAAGAAGAATCTGGACAATATTCTTTTCCTGACTTTCATCTTTGTTTCTTTCTGCCCACCTACATCACCAACTTTTTCCTGTTTCTCCAATTGCAATGCTGGAAACGGTCGCAGCCATGTTCCAAGTCTTTATCACTTCAGTTTCAGCAATTAAAAAACAGCTGTCACTCAGTCCCAATTCCAAATCCCCAGGAAAAGCCAAACAATCCAGCTGGTCTGTTTTTCATCTCTGGCCCAATTATATGCAGCCAAAAGGATGGGCAGCTGCAAGGAGGACACACACATCTTTGGGGGAAAGAGAGACCACACCTGCTGGGAGAGGGCTGCGTTCTCGGAGAGAGGTGTACACTGGGGTAGACAGCCCCTGAAAGTGTTCTCTGTACTTAAAACCTCTTGGAAAAATAGATTATCCAAAGAAAAAAAGCAACTGAGGTTGAATTCCACTAAAATATTAACGGATTATTATAAAAATCAATTCACCAGTTAGAAAACATTGACTGTTACATCTCCTTTGCTGAAACAAAGTCATTGTTAATTTTGATACTTAAATAATTTAAAAAGCTATAATCCAAAAAGCACAATCAGAAATCAAGTATTAATCTTTTCAACTAAAAACAACTCACATAGAGGAAAATCTGTGAGTCTGGTGCTATGTGGGGCTGATGATTACCCGAAGTCAAGGGCATGGAACTTACTAGTTGAATGGCAAGTCAGGTTCACGCAGCTAAAAGATACAGTACTTATATTACACCAGAAAGTCCCTTATTTCTTTAAAAAATGATTTAAAATGTTTAAGAAATTATATATACCAAGAACTCCAAGGTTATGGAATATTTCATTTGCAATTTAGAGTAATATAGCTTATGAATAAAATGACTCAGAGAAGTCTACATAGAATGTTTCAAATCATATATCATGATACAGTTTGCCTATTCCTTAAAAAATTACCAGATCAAAAACTCAGAATCCTATCTGAGCTAGCAAGGGAAGACAAGAAAAAAAGCTGCTACTATCATACACATCACCTATTAACCAGTGACTTGCCTGGCATCAAACCAGGCTCTCCACACTCACGAAGTCGTTATCATCCTGATGTTACAGTTAAGGAATATCAGACTCATAAATTAAGTAATTTTCCCAACCAAGTTAATGGGATAATTAAGTGGCGAGTTGTTAGTACAATCATTTTTGTTAAAACAGATCAGAGGAATTCAATACATAACTGGTTCTAGCAAAACCACACAAAGGTCTTGTGGCTAATTATCTCCGCACGTTCAGTAACCTCCGTCGCAAGGGG
Source organism: Avahi laniger (assembly GCA_963575035.1). NCBI lineage: Eukaryota > Metazoa > Chordata > Mammalia > Primates > Indriidae > Avahi > Avahi laniger. The sequence goes on from CAUYSK010031810.1 coordinate 2,079, forward strand.
AAAAAGCTCAGCATCACTCACAACATTCTAGTTCATTGAGGGCAGGCATTGTTTCATTCGCTGCCATCCTGCCCAATACCTCGCGTCTGGGACACAGTAACTCCTCAGTAAATTTGTGTAAAGCAGCACTCATTTACTGCCAATCTACTACTTAGGCAGAGCATAGCAAGAACAGTAGTCTACAACTTTTCTTATATTCTATGTATCTTTTCCTAGTAATAAACTTTGACTCCATATGCAGGCATCTAGTCATAACTTCTATTTCAATAAGTAGTTTACGATTTCAGCAATGTTTTCTAAGGACCCCTTAATTAACGGTCTCAGGCTAGAATCAAATAACATAAAGGTAATTTTCTCAAAACTCTTAATAGATGACAGTTCTGCACAGATAGGTAAAGAACAACTGATAATCTCACTAGGGATGTTTTTCATGAGCAAGAGGCTACCTTTAGCTTCTTACTATGTCTTGACTCCTACTAAGAAAAAAGAAAACATACAAAATCATTTCCTTAAATTTTGCTAGTAACACATTTACTTGTCTGTAACTTACGTATTAGTCACAGCTTAGGCTAAAGAAAAAGTCCATTAATCTTAATTCTCGATATAATTCCAGAAATATATTGTCTTCTTGCAGTCAAATGCCTTCACAGAAACCAAAAAATTAAATTTTATTTCTACTGCTAAAATTATTTATGCAAAGTAATTTTCTTAATGAAATGCAAATTAAGATACGGTCCAAAACAAGTGTGTTTTGGGTCCATTTCTCTTTTTTTTGAGACAGAGTCTCGCTCTCTTGCCTGGGCTAGAGTGCCGTGGGGTCGGCCTAGCTCACAGCAAACCTCAAGCAATCCTCCTGCCTCAGTCTCCGGAGGGATAGCTGGAACTATAGGCACACGCCACCGTGCCCGGCTAATTTTTTCTATTTTTAGTTGTTTGGCTAATTTCTTTCTATTTATAGTAGAGATGGGGTCTCGCTCTTGCTCAGGCTGGTCTCGATCTCCTGAACTCAAGCAATCCTCCTGTCTTGGCCTCCCAGAGTGCTAGGATTACAGGCGTGAGCCACCGCGCCTGGCCTTGGGTCCATTTCTTAACAGGGCATTTTTATTAGCAAATTTTTAGTATTTTTTACAGATATGTTGATTCTTAAGTATGACAATTTCTTAATGATGTCTTAATTACCTAAAATAATCATCTTGGTCCTCTGCCATTCAATGTGTATTAAAGAGTTGACTATAATAATTAAATTTCACATCCATCATGACAACAAAAATATAGCAAATTATGCTTAGCCCCTACTAAGACAAACAATACAGGTACATAAGGGATAGATTTCAAAGCAAGGGCACGTACCTCAGTGTGCCATAAAATTAAAAGTATCTATTAATATTTATGAGGCTCTACACCATGGTCTTTGCTTGACCTTCACCGTATCTCCTCTGGTTTCATCTATTCTCTTTCCCCTTCTTGAACTTGGAAAACAAAAACTGATGGCACTTAGAGGCACAAATTGCTACTTCAGACCTTACTCTTTCAACCATCACATAGTTGTGGTATAGTAAAAAGTATCTTTGGTTTGTGTCCCTAGGTCCTGGCATTGATTCCCTAAAACCCGTGGAATTTCCTGAGAGATAGGAATGTCTTTTGTAATTCACACTGAGCCCCTTCCAACCATGCCCGAGTTTATGCTAATGAGGTGATTCACTGCGGGCTGCTACAGGATGGGGCTGGTCCAGAGGAAACAGCCAGGAGACTAGAGGCTGGAACTCTCAGCTCCACTGGGAAAGGGAGAGAGACTAGAGATTGAGTTCAATCACATGGGCAGGGATTTTGATCATGCCTATGTAATGGAACCCTAAATAAGCACTGTAGCCAACAGGGTTGGACCAGCTTCCAGGCTGTGAGCATGTCAGTGCGCTGGGAGGGAGGTGTGCCCAGAGGGCACGGAGCTCTGTGCTGCCCCCAAGTTCGCTCCTTGCCCTATGCATCTTCTCCAGTGGCTGTTACTGAGTTGTACACTTTTTAATAAGACTGTAACTGTAACTATAGTGCTTTCCTGAGTTCTATGAGTCATTCTAAAAAATTATCCAACTTGGGGGGAAATCACAGGATGTCCCGAATTTGTAGTTGGCTGGGCAGAAGAGTGGTATACTGAGGACTCCATTTCCGGGTGGCTGCCCTGTAGGACTGAGGCCCTAACTTTAACTTGTGAAGTCTGCACTGCTGACCTAAAAGGAAGAGGCTGAGACACAAAATATAATTTAAAGAGCTTGCTTGAACCAAATTGAGGACAGCTGCTCAGAAGACTCAGTCCCAAACAATCTTGGATGTGAGCTCTGTTTGGCCTTTGTTACAGAAGGGTTTGTTTTTGTTTTTTTTTTTTTTTAATTTTTGTAGAGACAGAGACTTGCTATGTTGCCCAGGCTGGTCTTGAATTCCTGGCCTCAACTGATCCTCCTGCCTTGGCTTCCCAAAGTGCTGGGATTATAGGTGTGAGCCACTGTGCAGGGCCCACAAGAGGTCGGAGTGGTGACAAGTGGTCCTGAGCACTTAGAATCTCATACACTCTTGTCAGCACTTTGGCTCCTACCCTGAGTGAAATGGGACACCAATGTAGGGTTCTAAGCAGCAAATCTGATTTACTAAAGAATCACTCCAGTATCCTGGGAGCCAAATTTAAGAAGTGTTATAAGGAGGTAAATAGGATGAGTGTTATCAAATGACGCTGACAGGTCAAGAGAAGAACTGAGAATGGGCCACTAGCGATATTTAGATCAGTGGTAGCCCTGACAGGCGCAGTTTTAATATAATGGTGGGAACAAAAGCTTGATTGAAATGAATTTAAGAGAAGAATCCAGACAACTGAGTATAGACTATTCTTCAAAGGAGTTTTGCTGCAAAGGGGAGGAGAAATGGAATCATGACAGAGAGATGTGAGATCAAGAGAAACATTTTCAAAGAAGGGAAAATTGATGGTGCAGGAAAGAGTGGAGGACTGGTAAAGCGAAGGTCCTGAGTAGGTGAGAGGCAGCGGATCCAGTACACAAAACGCAGGGACTGGCCTGAAGATGGGACCCTCTCCCAAACCCTGCAGCTCATATGTGGTCACAGGCAGCAAACAGGTGCTGCCATGTGGGTAAACACAGCCATGGGATTCTATGGAAATGTTCTTTTATGGGTATTTGTTCCAACTTTCTTAGAAGCAGGATGTATCCTACTTGTAAGGGGACAGATGAGAGAGAGGAGAGAGGTGGCACTGGAGAGCCAAGGAGAGAGATGTGAGACAGTCATCCAGAAGAAAATACGGGAAATACGGTGTGCTGCTGGATTCCACGAGGTAACACCTGGAGTTTCACTGAAGGTAAGAAATTAAAGACGAGACCCATCAGCATGTTTGTGTGTTTTTCCAGCCAGGCTCAGCTGCACTGGTGAGAAACAGAACAGGCAAGACATTACAGTTAATCAGACCTGTGGGTTTGTCAAACAAATACGAAGAAGTATGAGAAGAGCTAAAAATGTGGGTGTGATTATAGGTACAAGGGATCAACTATGATTGACCTGGAATCTCAGCTGAGTAAGAGGAAAGAGAGAGAGCACAGCGTGAAGGTGAAGCCGTGCTGAGATCCACTGGTACCAGAGACCTGAAGAGTTACTGGGGTCCTGGTACTAGAAAGCAGCGATTGGACGGTGGTAAATGGAAAACTGAGATTATGAAGGGATTATGTATTCCTGGTAATCATGAGGTACAGGGCATAACTACGGGAATGAGTGGATGAAGCTGGGTGGCAGATGTGATTAACTGAGAGGAGTCCTAAGAAACTGATATGCAAGGAAACAGAGGATCATCGAGGTCTATATCAAATCACCAAGAATCTGGACAAGAGTGGTAGTGAGCCAGGGTTCCAGCTGTTGGGAAATGGCAGGGAATTATATCAACAATGAAGGGTAGTGGATGATGTCATAACATTCGAAATGATAGGGCTTTAGGGTAAATGAAGGAAAGTGGCCTGGAAGCAGTACTGAGGAGTGCCCCGGCTGGGATAAGTGGCACATGAAGCCTGTGGGATCTATATAATCTATCGTGACAGAAGCAGATCAGTGGCTGCCTGAGGATGAGAAGGGGTTATCCGGAAAGGGGATTACAACGGGGCACGAGGACAGTTGGAAGTGATGGATATATTCCTTGTCTTGATTGTGGCGAGAGTTTCACAAACACATACCCAGGTCAAAATGTATCCAATTATAGCATACTTTAAAAATGTGTCATTTATTGTATATCAGTTTCACCTCAATAAAGCTACAACGAAAGGGGAGGGTGTCTAAAAAGTAATAAGCCATCAAGCCAAGAAAAGACATGGAGGAGCCTTAAATGTATATAGCTAAGTCAAAGAAGCCAATCAGAAAAAGGCTGCGTACTGTGCAATTCCAGCTATGTGACAGTTTGGAAAAGGCGAAACTATGGAGACAGGAAAAAGATCAGGGTTGCCAGGGGTTTTGGGGGAGGGCTGAGTAGGCAGAGCACAGAGGATATTTAGAGAAACTGCTCTGTATTACACTACAATGGCAGATACATGACATGCATTTGTCAAAACCCATAGAATGAGCAACGGCAAGAGTGAGCCCTCATGTACTCTATGGACTCTGGGTGACAATGATGTGTCAATGTTGGTTCATTGACCGTAACAATGTATCACTCTGGTGTGAGATGCTGACAGTAGGAGGAGGCTATACGTTTCGTGGGGCAGGGGTTATGCAGGAACTCTGTATTTTCTGCTCAATTTTTTAAAACTTTAAAAAACTGTAGTAATGGCAGCAAGTACATTCATACTATTGTGCAACCACTGCTAATATCCATCTCCAGAACTTTTTCATCATTTCATACTGGAGCTCTTTTCCACACACTTTTGCTGTGACTATAAAATAGCTCTATAAAACAAAGTCTATTAATTTTTTTTTTTTTTTTTGAGGCAGAGTCTCACTCTTTTGCCCAGGCTAGAGTGAGTGCCGTGGCATCAGCCTAGCTCACATCACACTCCTGGGCTCAAGCAATCCTTCTGCCTCAGCCTCCCGAGTAGTTGGGACTACAGGCATGCGCCACCATGCCCGGCTAATTTTTTCTATATATTTTTAGTTGTCCAATTAATTTCTATTTTTAGTAGAGACGGGGTCTTGCTCTTGCTCAGGCTGGTTTCAAACTCCTGAGCTCAAACAATCTGCCCGCCTCGGCCTTCCAGAGTGCTAGGATTACAGGCGTGAGCCACCACGCCTGGTCCAAAGTCTATCAATTTTTAAGAAACTAAGTGGGGGACATGAACCTACACAGACAAAAAGAGAAGACAACAGCAACGAAATTTTGAAAGTTGGAAACCAGATGAACAAGTAGAAAATGAATTAAAATATCAGTCAGAAATTTAAAAAAATTATACAAACAATAAGCATATTCAGATCCATTCATATTTGATAAAATTCCTCCTAAAACTAGAAAATGATGCAGTTTTTCACTTATCACCTCAGACAAAACAAAAAGGTTGATAATTCCAGTGAAATTCTCACTGGGCACCCACACTGGATTGGCTCTCTTCCTACCTCTGATCCCTCTGCTGGATGATGCTCTAATCAGCAAGGCTCAGGTTACATATGTCTTTCTCCTTACCTAATATCCTCCCCTAAGTGATTTAATGCATACTGACGGCTTCAACTAAGAGATACCCAAATTGGTATCTGTAGTCTGGACTCTTCTTCTGAACTCTAGATCTGCACTGTCAATCCCCAACTTGCCGTCCCTTCTTGACGTATCGGTATCACTCAGATTCAATGTCCCCCAAACCAAACTCAGGATACATCCACCACCCTCCACAGCCAATCATCTTTCAGTGTTCCCACATCAGTGGTTTGTACCCTCTTCTGTGTATTTGCTTAAGTCAGAAACTAAAAAGTCAACTTTGACACTTCTCTTTTACTTACCACCCCCTACCAATCATCAAAATCTGCTGCTTTTATGTACCATTTTGAGTCCATCCACTTGTCTTCATCTCCTTCACCACTTCCTGGGCCAAGGTACCATCATCTCCCTTCAGAATTACCACAAAGTTCTTTCCAACTAGTCATCCCTCATCACCCTGATCTCTGCCAATTCATTTTATACCTGCAGCCAGAATATTCTCAAAACGTCAAGTGCCTGTGTCAATCCTCATCTCCTGCCTGCATGAGCCTCAACTGCCTCTCACAGCCCTCAGAAGAGAGACCCTGGCTCTGCACGGTCCGGGCCCGCCTGCCTTTCCATCCTTGCGCTGGGCCACACCCCCCTTCTCTGCTGTCACCACTCCCACCCTGTTCTCCCAGCAGCCGTGTCCCCACAGTCCTTCATCCTGCAGCGCCTCTGCGTACGCTCCTCCCTCTACCAAGGAATCTCTCAGAACCGTCTCTCAGATTTAGCTTACATCTACAGGGTGTCCCAAAAGTCTCCACACAAAGGAAAGATTCTGTAAAATTTCATAATGAATATTTTGTAAACAAAGGTAAATTTACCTACAATTTCCTATTTTCCCCATGTATGGCAAGTTTTGGGACACCCTGTATTTACTCAGTTAACATGTTCATGATGTCCTAGACTAAGTTAAATATATCTGTTGTAAACTTTCATGAACTGTGTACTTCTCCTCTGCAGCATTTGTCAAAACAGCAATTTTGTTCCTATGGTTAATTAAAATCTGTTTTTTTCCCCATGCTATAAACGCTAAGGGTGGACACCATGTCTATGTAGCTCATCCCTGTATCAGCAGTGCTGGACACAAAGTAGCCATTCAACAAATACCAAACTGACAAAGAAGTAATCAAATGTTGGTGAGGTTGTATACATTATACAACTACTTAAAATAGATATTATGCAACAATGTGGATGAATGTCACAGACGTTATATTGAATCAAAGAAGACAAAAATAAGAGTACATACTGTATGATTCCATTTATAAGATGTTCAGGAACAGGCAAAACTAACTAATGGTGTAGAAGTCAGAATCATGGCTATCTTTGGCATAAGGAGTATTAATTAGGGGAGCCATCAGGTTACTAGAAATGTTCTATACCTCAGTCTGGCTAGTGGTTACAAGGAGATACAGACACATAACACATACACACAAATTTATCACTTGTTTTTGGTATGCTTTTCTGTTTGTGATATATCTCAAAAAAAGGAATAAGGAAAAAAGGAAGGCATTCTGGGAGGGAAAAGATAGAAAACTAAGTATTGATAAGATATATGCCCACAAGACCTTGGTAAGTTAAAACAACCACTTTGCAGAATACATTGTATGTTATGATATTGTTTTTTTCAATTAATTATTTTCATTTTAAATAGACAAATTATAATTACATATATTTATGGGGTACAAAGTAACATTAGATATATAAACACAAAGCAGACTGATTAAATCTAGCTAATGATTATAACATGAATCACCTCAAATACTTATCCTTTTTCATGGTGAGAACATTTGAAATTTATTCTTTTTTTAAAAATCCATAATACATTAACTAGAGTCACCATGTCGTGCAGTAAATCTCAAAAACCGTACTCCTCTTGTCTAATTGAAACTTTGTGACCTCTGACCATCATCGCCCCATCCCCCACTCCCCCAAGCCTCTGTAAGCACCATTCAGCTCTGCTTCTCAGGTCAGTTGTTTTAGATTCCACATATAAGCAAGATTTCACTTGGCATCATGTGCTCCAGGTTCACCTACGTTGTTGCAAATGACAGAATTCCCTTCTTTCTAAAGGCTAAATAGTACTCCATCATGTATACACACACCACATTTTCTTTATCCATCCACCCGTTAATAGATACTTACGTTGATTCCATAACTTGGCTGTCTTACTAATGTTGCACTGGCCATGGCAGTGCAGATATCGTTCCAATATGCCAACTTCGAATCCTTGGGCTACATACACAAAAGTAGGAGTGCGGAATCATACGGCAATTCAATTTCTCGTGTTTTGTACAGTTCTCCGTAACAGCTATACTAATTGACACTCCCACCAACGGTGTAGAGGGGGTTCCCTTTGCTCCACATCCTTGCCAACACTCATCTTTCATCTTTTTGATAATAGCCATTTTAACAGGCGTGAGGTGATAGCTCACTGTGGTTTTAATTTGCATTGTCCTGGTGATTACTGATGTTGAACATTTTTTCATATACCTGTGGGCCACCTGTATGTCTTTTGAGAAATATCTATTCAGGTCCTTTGTACATTTTTAATCAAGTTATTTGTTCTCTTGCTATTCAGTTGTTTGAGTTCCCTCCATATTTTGGATATTAACCGCTCATCTGATGTATGCCTTACAAATATTTTTGCCCAATCTATAGTTTGTCTCTTCACTCTGTTGTTTCCTTTGCCATGCAGAAGCTTTTTAATTTTTTTTTTTTTTTTTGAGACAGAGTCTTGCTCTGTTGCCCGCAGTTGAGTGCTGTGGCGTCAGCCCAGCTCACAGCAACCTCCAACTCCTGGGCTCAAGTACTCCTTCTGCCTCAGCCTCTCGAGTAGCTGGGACTACAGGCATGTGCCACCATGCCTGGCTAATTTTTTCTATATATCTTTTTATTTGTCCAGCTAATTTCTTTCTATTTTCAGAAGAGACAGGATCTCGCTCTTGCTCAGGCTGGTCTCGAACTCCTGACCTCTAGCAATCCTCCCGCCTTGGCCTCCCCAGAGTGCTAGGATTAAGGCGTGAGCCACCATGCCCGGCCAGAAGCTTTTTAATTCGACGTAATACCATTCGTGTATGTAAGCTTTTGTTGCTTGTGCTTTTGGGATCAAATTAAAAAAAAAATCATTGCCCAGAACAATGTCAAGAAACTTTTCCCCTATGTTTTCTTCTAGTAATTTTACAATTTCAGATGGTATGTTTCAGTCTTTAATCTATCTTGAGTTGATTTCTGTATGTGGTAAGAGATAAGGGTCTATTTTTATTCTTCTGCATGTGGATAACCAGTTTTCCCAACACCCTTTACTGAAGTACTGTCCTTTTCCCAGTGTGTGTTCTTGGCACCTTTGTGAAAAATCAACTGACTTTAGAAGCAAGGGTACATTTCTGGGCTTTCTATTCTGTTGGATGGTTGAAATGCCTACTTTTATGCCAGTACTATGTTATTTTAACTACCATAGCTTTGCAATGTAGTTTAAAATCAGGTAGTATGATTTGTTCCTTTTGCTCATGGCTGCTTTGCTATTTGGGGTCTTGTTGTAGTTCCATTTTCAAATTGTTTTTTGTTTCTGTGAAAAATATCATTGGAATTTTGATAGGCATTGCATTGAATCTGTAAACTGCTTTGGGTAGTATGGACGCTTTAACAGTATTCTTCCAATCCATGAACACAGGATAGCTTTCCATTTATTTGTGACTTCTTCAATTTCTACCATCAGAGTTTTATAGTTTTCAATGTACGGATCTTTCACTGCCTTGGTTAAATTTCTTCCTAAATATTTTAATTTTTTTGGTAGCTATTGTACATGGGATTGTTTTCTTGATTTCTTTTGCAGATAGTTTACTGATAGTGTATAAAAATGCTACTGATTTTTGTATGTTGATTTTGTATCCTGCAACTTTACTATACTCATATATTAGTTATAACAGTTTTTGGTAGAGTCCTTATGGTTTTTTTTATTAACATATATAACTTCATGTTGTCAGGAAACAGTGACAATTTCACTTCTTCCTTTCCAATTTATGTGCCTTTTATTTTTTTCTTGCCTCACTACTCTGGCAAGCACTTCCAGTACTATGCTGAATTGAAGTGGTAAGTGTGGGCATCCTTGTCATGTTCCTGAGATCTTGTTTTGATAAAACAATAAACATATACATTCATTCTTCTGGTTTCTGCAAATGATAGAAATCCTACTCAAATTAGCTTAAGCAAATTCACTTATGACACATACCTGGAAAGTTCACTTAGCTAGGCCCACATGCCCACAAATAATTTTTATTAGGAACTTCAATGAAACTCTCTAGAGTGGGGAAAGCTAAAGTTTATTAGGGTACCACTCATGTGACCATGAAAATCATAAGATCACTATTCTCAGAGTGCTGGACCCAGGGCAGGCCAGGTTTCCAATGAGCCTTCTTGAGTTCCATCAAAAAACCTATACGCCTGTATGTCTAGAGAAATGTGCCATGCATTTTAAGTTATAGAAGAAAGTGAAAAAAACTATAGTTTTCGAACACCGAGTTCCCATTTCTAAAAGCAAACAGATAGATTCTCTGAAATGGAAGTATCTGAGCTACTTCTCGGATGGACAACTCTATGTAGCTAACTACACAGTAACACTAAGAATTCATTTAACAATGATACTAATTCTCAGGAGAACTGCAAGGCATCCCAGGTAGTCATATGTAAACCTTTTGGTGTTATCAGGCTGACAAGTGCTCAGGACTTCAAAATATAAGAGTATCCCCAAATTACACCAAACCCAATGACTTCTTAAATTCATACATAATCATTTTAAAAAATTTCTAGGTCAAAAGTTTATAGTCATATAATATCAACTTTACAACTATTATGTTTTCAAAGTATTTAGAAAGAAAGAATCAGGTACGTTTCACATATCCCACACATTCCTTTATTCAACAAATGTGAGTACCCACAATGTTGACTGACCCATGAGAAATCACTGATATTTGACCATTCTGACTTATAAGGAAAAGCAATTTCATATGGTTCAGTCAAACCCAGGCATTTTCCTAGTTGCTAGGATAAAACAGTGAGCAAAACAAATTCCCTGGCTCTACGCGGAGCTTACATTCTGTGGGTATGTATCTGGGGTGACAGGGAGGCAGCTAAATGAACAACCAAATATATAGTGTATAAGACGGTGTTACATCCTTAGGAGAAGAACACAAAAAGTTAAGGGGGATAAACGGTATAAGGGAGTGGTTGTTGCTATTTTATTAGGGAGGTCAGGGAAGGCCTCACTGATGAGATGACATTCGAGAAAAATTCTAAAGAAAGCCTCTTAAGATTCTTCTATAATGGCAAAATCTGGCCACTAACGAAAATTTCTGCCAAGAACAAATAATTCTGCTAAAACCACTGGAGTAAAAATTACAGCTTCAATTAAACTTGTAACCAATGTATACCTAACAAGTACATGTCACTGAAATTATCATTGCTGCTCACAGTTCTTATTCTACATGCAAGTTTCACGTAAGCACTTTCTTTAATCCATGTTTTCAAT
>CAUYSK010031811.1:0-23332 GCA_963575035.1 Avahi laniger
TGTCCTGTGCTATGTCGAAAATTGCCACGAGTTTAGAACACCAGGCAGTAGGTCCCTTCACTCAGTTGAGTAGAAACTGTCGTTTGCGATGGCGCAGCGGGTAAGTTAGCTGGAGGACAAGTTCCCCGTTTTTCGCTCGATGGTAGCGGTCTCGCCTTAATTAACTCAGTGACAGCCGTGACAAGACATTTAACGCTGGGGCAGGAAAGACTCCTAAAGACCTTCTGGTCTGCTCCCCTCATGGTACAGGTGAGGCGTAGAGATGAAGGGCCCATGTCTTATTTGAAGGATGTGGTGACTAGACTAGTTTTCTGACTTCTTGCCTTGTGCCTTCATAGCTAACAGGTGACAGCCACCAGGTCGGGTTTACAGATCGGTGTCTGTGGCACTGAGAGGTTCTGAGCGTCCTTGTCTGGGCAGACCACCCATTGGAGTCTAAAATCCCGCCCTCAGAGAGGTCTGTTTCTGGGGTGCCACCTCGCCAGTGGATACTCCTGGATTGCCACCCGGCGTTGACAGGGTACCACGGAAGGACTCTCAGGGCTCTGTGACTTGGTCTTGTTCCACACATCCCTTGGATGGCACAGAGAGAGGGCGTGTCAGTGCCGGGACAAGGGGAGGATTCTTGGCAGAAGCAGGAAACGGTGAACAAGCCGGGACCTGAGGTCTTGGTGGGAGGGAAGGATGCTGCCCTCTCTGGGCCACAGTGAAACTAACACAGGTGCACAAAGGAGGCCTTCTGTGCAGGCAGCGAGGGGCCTTGTCTGCAGAGAATTTTACAACAATAATAAAACTTGTGACATCTGTCTGCTTTTTATTATGACTGTGCACTGGCAATATTGAACAGTGTGGCAATAAAATATTGTTTCCTGAAAAAACCTCTGGTTGGTCTAAGTTCTAAACAATTGCTTTGATTATTGTTGAGTTTCAATTATACACATACATTATATACAACAATATTATACATATATCTATGTTATGCATGTTATATGTGTATATCTATTAATATATATGCTTCAAATTAGCAGATATTTATTACTTATCCTTCAATAAACATTGTTTTCCACATAACAGTTAGTTGGAGGACCCTTTATCTACAGAGGCAGATCTAGATTTAGCTACCTGGTTTGCTCACTGGCATTCAGAACCGTTCCAGCCTGTTCCAGGTGTGCCTTTGCAGTTGTTGTCTTCAGACTCTGTCGTCCTTCTGTATTCCTGCGTTTAAACTTTTGGTTCACGATCACGACGTGTTTATAAAGACCATCAGTGGAACTCGAGTTACTCTAATTCTGTCATTCCCTGTGACCACTTGGACCTCTAAGCTATGTTTAAAATTTAAAAGAGAAACAGACAATGATTTTTGAGGTTTTGTTTTGTTTTTTTTTTGGTGAGAGCAAATTTTAGTTCTTACATGAAATATTTTGCCGAATTTGAACACTATCTTTATAGCAGAAATTTCTGCTTCCATTAATATTATTAATTATTTTAAATCTAATGAAAGAAAATAATTATTATTACTGATTATTACATAATTATTTAAAGTCAAGTTTATTGAGGTATAATTTGCACAAAGCAAAACTCACCTTTTTTAGGTGTACAGTAGGGTGATTTGGGTGAGTCACCTAGGAGTCCCAAGGCTGGGTTATAGGGTAAATATTTGCTTAACTTTATAAGAAACTACCAAACTCCTTTCCAAAATGTTGTACCACCTGCATTCCCGCCAGCCACTTACAGAAATTCCAGCCGCTCCTCACCTTCCCAGCACCCCTCCTAGTCGGTGTTTGTAATTTCAGCCATTCTAACGTAGTGTGGAGTGGTAGCTCATTTGCATTTCCCTAACGCCTCATGATGTTGAGCATCTTTTCATTTGCTTGTTTATATTTATACCATCTGTATCTCTCCTTAAGTGAATGTCTACTCAAATCTTTTCCAATCTCTTTAAATTGGGTCGTTTTCTTATTATCGCATTTTGAGGGCTCTTTATTTATTTGAGATACAAGTCCTTTATCTGAGATGCAGTCTTTAAGTCAGCAAATATTTTCTCCCAGTCTGTGGATTTTGATTTAATGAAAACCATGTTTTCTGTATGGCAGTTAATTGGAGAACTCTTTATCTATAGAGACAGAGCTAGATTTAGCTACCTGTTTTGCTCACCAGCACTCAGAACATTCCAACTTTTGATTTTGTTTTTTTTTTTTAAAAAAAGGTTATAATTTTGATGAAGTCTAATTTATAAATTTTTCTTTTATGAGCTGTTTTTGGTGTCCTAGCTAACAGCTTGCCTCCCAACCCAAGATCACAAAAATCTTTCTCTTGGAAGTTTTGTAGTTTTGGCTTCTACATTTGGGTTTCTGATTCATTTTGGGTTAATTTTTGTATATGGTGCAAGGTATGGGTTGAAGCTTATTCTGTGCTCACGATTGTCCCCTTGTCCCAGTGCTGTTTGTTGAAGAGACCACCCTTGCCCTATTGGATTACCTTGGCACCTTTGCAAAAAAGATCAATCAATCATATATGTGTGGTCTATTTCTGGGATATTTTGTTTTGTTGATCTATATAATGACCTGTGCCAGTACTACACTGTCTTTATTTCTGCAGCTCTGTAGTAATGTTTATTGTGGAAAACAATTTTATCAAATAGAAAAGGTGGATTTTAAAAGCTGCTCTGCTCTGATTGTCAAGTACACCAAAGACACTCTTGACAAGAAGAGATGAGAGGTTTCTGAGTGGGGAGTCTGCAGTCAGACTCCCCCCACTCCACCCCACCGCAGCTCCCTGAGCAGGGACGAGGTGTACGCAGCTTCAGGGAGGACTGTGATCCCCTGAACCATGGCAGGAAGTTCTATTAGGAGCAAGCCTGGCACAGCCATGGCTGGGGAAGACCCAGAGAGCTGTGGTGCCTGTAGGAGAGACCAGACTGGGGTTTGACCCACCGGGAGGAGATGTGCCGTGTACTGCTCCCTGCCATGAAATTGGTGGAAGATTACGGTTAGGGTTTCCATGAGCCATGAGGTGGGCGTCCCCTGCACGTGTTCACAAAATAAGCTCTTCCTGTTCCTAGGCTCTGGTGTTTGTCCGAGACACTGGCTTGAGGCAGTGGACGGTAAATCAATAGCTCACCTTGTAAAAACCTGGGTAATTAGCTTGGGTCATGGAGTGAGGAGGGAGATCCTCCCGTGCTGCTGATGTACTTGCTTGAATGATGTCTCAGAGGAAGACCTCTCGGTGCCCTTCCAGCCGTTTCTGCTGACCCAGAGCTTCCTGTGCAGGAGAGCACCCTGGGGCACGAGGCACAGTCAGCATGTGGCACAGTTGCAGGCTCAGCTGGCCAGAGCAGGGGACCAACGTGGCGATGGCTGTGGCTCCCACTCCTGGTTTAGACAGTCTGGTAGGAGAGCCAACTGCTCCTAATGTGCTCCGGCCAGTGATACCATGGGTGCCACTGCTGGTATTGGGAAAGTAATCCGTCTATATGCCCCGGATCGGATCCATGGAGCCTTTTCCAGCACAGCTGCTGTGGCTCTGGCTGGTTAGAAATGTGGTTCCTTATCTACCCCCTGGACCTCAGGGCTGGCCTGAAGACAGCACCTGTTAGATCTTAAACCAGTAGTCAGGCTGAGTGTTGAGAGACTGTCCTAGTGAAGCCCATGGCCAGGCTCCATTTATAATCAAGCAATCCAAGTTTTACATAAAGAGAAAAATCCATGATGTGGCCCCTGATAGCACAGGAACTTGCCATACAGAGGCAGCAGCTGAGCGGGGATGGTTGGGGAAACCCCCCAGGGAGCAAACACGGAGGTCACTGCAGCAGCGGTGGGATTTGCTTTGCATGCATTCTGTGCTGCTGCATTTTATTTCAGGTTTTTTGTCTATAGAGTAATTATTAATTTATTTTTAAAACTTTAATTAGTTGCTAAACACAGACACTGAGAGATTTCTCCTTCTGCATAGCAACACCTGGCTCTAAACAAGACATGCTCTTTCCAGGGCACTTGCCTGGTCCCTGTGGACCCCAGAGTCTGGGACCCCGCGACAGGACCTGAGGGGCCCTTCAGCAATGCATAGAGACTACCGGGAACACTGAGGTTAGAGTCTTGTAATCTTGGGTTTGGGAAGAACTTTCAAAGCAAAATATGAAAAGGAGAAGCTACTAAGAGAGAGGGATTTGACTCCATAAATATTCAAATCTATGCACATCAAAAACATCTTAAAATGGAAAGGCAAATGGCAAAATAGAAAAAACATTTGCAATGAGAGGAGGGCTATTAAATGATGGCAATTCTGATTTGCTCTAGAGAGTCCTGCTTTGTGCCCATTTTCCTGCATAATTATTGACTGGGACACATTTACTCTCAAAAATGTCCTCACTTGGATAATAAATTACATGGTTATGCTAAATGTGGTTAATATCTGTAATATATAAAGAGTACCAGAAGGCTGTTAAAAAGAAAATAGATGAGCACAGAGAGAGAAATGCAGTAAAGACATGAATAGGTAATACATAAGGATACATTTTAAAAAGGGTCAGTTCATATTGAAAAATATTCACTGTTAATTAAAAAATAGAGGTAACAATAAGGTCGTATTTTTAAATTAACAATCGGAAAGCTTCATAAACAAGTATAAATGCACACACACATTTATAGTGTTGCACAGATTTGGGGAACAGGTACTTCTCGCCCTCCTGGATGTAGCATAACTTGGAAGACCCCTTCTGGAGGGCAATTTTGCAACTTGCATTAGAAGATTTTCCAATTCAAGGAATGTGCTTTCAGGAAATGTTTTATAAAGAGCAAAATGACTTGGCTATTAGTTGTTCACTGTATCCTTGTTTATACAACGTTGGAAAGAAGCTAAGTGTCCAACAAAGAAGAACTAGTTAAATTGTTATTACCTGATGGAAATTAAGTCCCACTAAGCACTTTGCATAAATGATTTAATCTCTACCACTACCTTATGAGGTAGGGAATTTAAAAAAAACCCCAGTTTTTCCTTTGTACTCTACTGCTACTCTCAGTACTTCACTTCTGACGCCAGATGTGTAGATTTTTCCCCACACTGACCAATTCTCCAATACCAGCCAGGTGTTCTACAATTTTATTCCATTCTGAGACTCACTGCCTGGAGTTGGCGCAGATCTCACAGGTTAAGGGCTCAGGCCCACAAGATTGTCCCCCAGTTAGATGCCAATTGATTGCAGATGGTGGGTCCTCAGGTTGCTTACAACTCTGTCCAACTTGGCTACAAATTGGAGGTTCCCACTGTTAGGTCCACAGCTGAGAGAGAGACACACGAAGCCTCATGTGTAGCAAAATCCTGTTTATTTTGAGCATCTGGGTGCAGATGGGTGGAAGTCACAGAGCGTCCACACCGAGGGAGGGGAAAGCCTTGGGTTTTATAGAGGGTTTCTCTGGGGTGGAGTGAGTACCTGGGCTAGAGCAGCTGCTGTAATACAAATTTTTTTCAACAACCAGCTCCTAGGACCCCTACCCCAGTCACGTCCATCCTGCAGGTCAGCGTTGTCCTTATGAGGAGAGACAGGGAGGGATAAACTTCGTCCCTATTGCGGAGTGGGCAGGAGTGCTGGCTGCACTGTCTGTTAGATTTACAGTGTCCGGGGACTCTCCAGATTCCTGCGGCTATTGTTTTACAAGACTGAGTTTTCCATTAACCTCATTCTGTCCTGTACATACTTTTTGGGTTCCCATCTGGAAAAAACTTAACACCCACAGCCCTCTGCTCAGGTTCAGTCACTTGCTAGAAGGGCTCACAGAACTGGGACACAGTTTACTTACTGGATTACCACATTAGAGTGTGCAGATGGGCAGCCAGATGAAGAGATACGTAGTGTGATAGTGTGAGGTGCAGAAGGGGTCGAGCTCAGGAGCTCCTTCTGTTCCTGCGGAGTTTGGGGTGTGCCCCCCTCCTTGCACATGCATACGTTCTCGTTCACCAGCCTGACCTGGAAGCTCTCCAAAACCACTGTTTTTGAATTTGTGTGGAGGTTCCAATGCGTAGGAATGATTGAGTAAATCACTGGCCATTTGCTGTTAAGTTTAAACCAACCTCCGCCCCTCTCCTCTTCCTGCCACAGACAGTTCGGGATGGGGGGTGGCGCTGGAAGCTCCAACCTTCTAGCCACAGGATTGGTTCCCCTGGCTACTATGAAGTCACCTCATTAACATAAACTCAGGCGTGGTCGAAGGGGCCTGTCAGGAAGAAGGAAAGATGCTTCTCCTGCCTTTATTGCTCTCATCACTTAGGAAACTCCAAGTGTTTTAAGAGCTCTGTACTGGGAATGGGGGCCATGACAATTGTGTTTTGACACCCCAAAACAAGAACTGAGGCAAAGATCTCAACTGATGGAGGTTTATTAAGCCAAAGTTTGAGGATGCACCCGGGAAAAACTCAAGCCACAGACATGTGTGAATGTCCCCACCTCCTCGCAGGAGGGATCTGGGAACTCAGCGTGGAAGGGCGGAGGGTCTGTAAAAGCGAGGAGGAGGGGTGGGCAGCGAGGCGCACACTTACATGCTGCGGACCCAGGTATCTGTGTGTTCACAGCAAGGCCGTGGGTGTAAACCAAACAGCAGCAGGTATGTGCACACACGGGGAAGAAAATCTCCAGGGACAGGGACACAGAGGACATTGTCTTCTCTTCTTGTTTGTATCTTATGAACATTGTGCGATGACTGTGTATGAAACTCGAAGCAAGAAACATTGCCCACAAAGTTAAAGCGGGGACTTGTTTGTGGGGGAGGGGGACATCTCCGATGCCCTGGCGGATGTGACTGTGACCGAGGAGTCCTGCGGCTTGGAAGAAACCGCCAGCCTGTCGCGGCACCCGGTGAGGAGAGAGCGCTCTGGGGTTACGCTCTCTACCTTCTGTTCCCTGGTCCTTTCGGAAGCAGGCGGCCTCCCTCCAGTCCACCTGTACCGCATGTCAGGCCTGCACCTGCGACTGCCCGCAGCGTGGAAGGCTGTGGAAGGAAGCGAGGAGGAAGTGGGGGAAGGAGGAGAATTCGGGGTCCCATCTTCCAGTAGATGCGGTACCCCTTACGCTGTCTAAGTTCCCTCCTGACGCCGCCCTTGCCCTTGCCGGGCTTGCGCAGCTGTCTCCTTCCCCACCACTGGGCACCGCCCTGCCCTCCCGCCGCAGTCTCAAGGCCTTGCCCCTCCCATGTCCCCTGTCCCTTCTACCTCACCGGCGTCCCTTTGAAGGAGTGCAGGGAATTTCACTCCAAAATATGGCTCCCTGATAAAATGAGTATTTTGAAATAAAATCCTTAGAAATCAGCAGGATTTGGAAGAGATCTTCCCCTAACTACGTAAAGACGTGGATGGATCCACCAAGCACAACAGTCGTCCTTGTTCCCCTACCTGTTATCATCCATTAGGGAAAGAAGACCAAGAATGTAACCGCAGCGGGATCCCTTTACAAGATAACAGCTGTCTCCACAGATCATTTAAATTCCAAGAAAACTATTTACGAGCTAAATTCTGCTCCCAGATCTAGTCAGTCTTGCTGGTAATCATTTATTGCCCTAGCAGAATTCTTTTCTTCCTCCCCTCCCATAACCTGTTCCTCCAGGCTCCCAGCCCCTGTTCTTTCTGTAACCATAAGAGGGTTAAAAGCTTCTGGACCTCACTGGGGTATTGGGCAGTCACTCCGCGAATCTTCCTGTGCACACGGTAGATACATTTGTAAACCCTCTCCCTTATTAATCTGTCTGATTAACTGAGTGAGCTGATCGCTCAGTGAACCCTCAGGGAGCCACTGGCCTTGGTCCCTACACCCACCATGCTGGATCATTCTCACCAGCAAGGAGCATGTCCCACCCTGGAGATAACCCTCCTGGTCCTACGCGCCCCATGGCTTGTCCTGCTGGCCATTCTACATCCCCCCGCCCCAGCATCTCCTGAGTTCATTAAACCAGGCTGTAGCCCCCACCACCCATGGCCCCCACTGCTAAATCCCTTGTGGGTCTCCACTCCAAGGCTCTTTGGTTGATTCTGGAAGGACATAGGTGACACCTCTCCCACCCTCCACACTTCTTTGGGAAACGTCAGGCCTATGTCTCCATCGCTGCCTTGTTGGGAGACACATTCAAAGACCTTTAGGAATGTTTGCTGGCAGAGGAGAGCAGTTATTTCTAGTCAGAGAGCCACATTTATTATTTTTTTTTTAGGTATCATTTACATAAAGTAAAAAACACAGATCTTAAGTCTGATTTATCAACCCCCATCTGTGGTTAGGACAGTTGTTCTCTCCTCTTTGACCTATGGCTGCTCTTAGATGCTTCCAGAATAAGTCTGTGGGGGTGCAGTCTGTCCATCTGTGTGTCCATCTGCCCATCTGCCCACGTGCCCATCCATCCCCCTTCCACCCCCATGCACTCAGCGGCCTGCCAGGTGAGAGGCAGTGCCTAGGCTTCTCCCTGCTCCATTCCACACTCTGTGCCCACCCAGATCTCTGGATTGGATACTCTTGGGCACCCTGCAGGCCCCCTCGGCCCTCCCTCTTACTATAGCCACAGCAGCAATGACCACCCCTGGTGGGATCTGCCACGGCTTGGCCTTTCCATTCCTTGCTGTGCCTTCTCTGTGAGCCTCGGTGTGAGATACCCTGGGCCCCTGGGGTGTGGGGCAGTCATCCTTTGAGGGAGCTGATGGGCAAATGCTCCCCCTTCCTTACTCCCGACGGTGTCCTTGGGAGGGTCATGAGGCTTCTCACTCTGCCCCGATCCAGCGACAGTGGCCTCAGCTGCAACCAACCCAACGAGGTATCTGTGTAGACTTCACCCCTTCCCTCTCTCACTCCCCTGCCCCTCATTCCTGCTCCTGGGATCACAGCTCCACATACCCTTGGTGCAGACACCACTTTTGGAGAATCCCAGGCTAAAATAGTCTTGAAAATGTGTGTCTGGTCCTGTGTCCATGTGGAAAGTCCTGCATGGCTGAACTGCACCTTCAGAGCATGGGGAGCCGGCCTTCATGAACTAGTCCCTGTCTCCCTCCATCATCTCTCTGCCTTCATCATCTTCATCCCCTTGTCTGGCTCCATCATCACTCACAGTCTCTCTCCTAGCAGCTGAAATGCCAACCCAGAGGGGTGAGCAGTGAATTCTCCCTGGGCTGTGGGTGTCAGAGTGCTTAGAGAAATCTCGGGGGCAAGGATGCTTAGGAGTTCCTTAATTCATGTCTCTGCACAGGGAGTGTGGTGTAGAGATTGGGAACACAGGCTTGGAAGGCAGAATGTGGGTTTCAATTGTAGCTCTGGCCCCTCATAGCCGTGTCGGCTTGGTTAAGTTCCTTAACCTCTCTGAGCCACAGTTCCTTCTTCTGTGAAAAGAGGATGGTAACATGTACCAAGCACGATTGCCGTAAGGATTTAGAGATAGCCCCTGTACAACAATGTGTGGCACTTGGTAACTGCTCAGTAAATACTCATTCTTTGTATATGCTGAATTCTCTCCCGGAACACAGCCCCTACCTTCAGTGCCCAGCGTTGAGGCCATTCTCTCATCTGACAGTGCATGTGTGTAAGAATAATTGCAGGCTGTGCTGAGTGGCGTGTCAGAATGCGTGGTGTGGCACAGAAGTTCTCAGAGTGGGGTTCTGGGAACAGCAGCATCAGCTTCACCTGGAAACTTGTCAGAAATGCAGAGTCTTAGGGCCACCCCAGACCTGCTGGCTTGAAAGCCCTGGACTGAGATCCAACAATCTGTGTTTTGACTAGCCCTCCAGGAGATTCTGAAGACCTGAGCATCCCTAGGGAGCCAAGACAATGTGACATAGTTGTCCTGATGACACAGAGAAGTTTCTTAAGTGAAACTCAGTTTTCCTCCCCTGCGCCTCACCCCACTCCAATTTCCACTCTTATTCTTGGAGGTGGCCATTGACTGGACACGTCTCTCAGGCTGTGCTGTGGCCATCGTTGGTTCCTCCTGCTGTCACCAGGCGTGCATTCTATGGCCACATTTAATGGTTTGGTGTCTCAGGGCTTAGCCCCACCAGGAGTGTTGCAGGTGCTTCTCGCATGTGTGTGGCGTGGGGGGAATCCCTTCCTCCTGCTCATGTTGGCACGGAAGCTTCCGTTCCTGTGCCCTTTCCTCTTCACTCCTCCATAGAAACAGGCGTTACATGTTTCCGTGTTTCGCAGAGTCACATGTGAACTTGTGGAGACCTAGAAGTGCAGAAAAAGTTGAAGGCATGTGATTCAGAGCAGGATGAGCAGGAGCAGAGGCCCCACGCTGGCTCTGTGGGAGCTCGGGGCTCTGTGGCAACACAGGAAGCCAGGGAAGTCGAGGTGGGATTTTCTAGCTCAGTCCTTTCTGATTTTACACTTGAGCAATCAAAGTGGGACTGAAAGAAGCTCCCAGAAGTCAGGGGGGTGGGGTGGGAAGGGTGGGGAGAGAGCCACGTGTGTCCCCAACATCCATGTCCCATCCTGCCCTTTCCCGCACCACAGATGTGCAGAGCTCTGCTCTCCATGACGGGAGAGTCACTCCCTCTGCTCACGCCTTAGTCCCTTTGTGCTGCCACAACGGAACACCGCAGACTGGGTAGTTCATAAACAAGAGAAATCTATTTGTCACAGAGTGGAGGCTGGGAAGTCCAAGATCAAGGTGCCAGCAGCTTCCACATCTGGTGAGGGTCTGGAATAAAACAAAACTGGAACCAGAGACGGAAACTCCGTTGGCCCTCTTTCTCTCTGTGTATCTTCTCGTTCTATTTTAATGTTGACTTTGTTCTTCTGTCTCACGGAAGCCAGTTTTCTCCATGTAGCAGGAAACTTGAGTAGCGAATCCTGCACATGTCACTTCTTACGGCTTCAGTCACCTAGAGAACCCGGCAATTCCTGGGGCAGGGCCGTTGGCCCATCTTGCACATGTGCACACACATGCTGCACGGATGGAGGGGAGAGGTCGGTGGCACAGGGAGGGTTGCAGAGGAGGGGAAGCACGGGGAGCACGAAATTGCCAGCCATGCTGTAAAGCTGACCCAGCACCCTCCACACTGGCTCTCGAACGTCCTCACACTCAGAATCACAGGGAACAAAGGCAGAACTGTGTCGAAGAGGCCCTGGTAGGGCCCATCCACCAAACCAGGGCTTGTGCAGAGTGCTGGAGGGCAGCGGGACGTGGCTGTGGATACAAAGATGAGACAGTACCCAGTGCAGGGCCCAGCTGCTTCAGGAAGATGACAAGGGCGATGTGGTAGGAATTTCCCTTTATCTCCTTCTGGAATCCAGGAGAGGATATATTCAAGGGGGTTCTCAGCGCAGGGACGTCTCCCTCAGCTGTGTGTGTGCTTCCTGGGACACTGCACAGACGGATGCTTCCTTGCCCACTGGGACGCCTGCCGGCATTGATTTTCTTCCTTTGTGCTATTTTTTGGGCTGCTATGCAAAGATGAAATACCATTTTTTCAATGATTCTAAGATGCACACATTTTAAAAACACATTTTAACTTCTCCAAGATCAGGATAACATCTTAGAGTTGATGGCGTGTCATGGCTTTCCTGGCAGAGGATTTTTGTTTTTAGCAATATATAAAATAGCGGTGTCTTAAGATCAATGAAGTGTGATACTTGCAGAGGCACATTCCTTGAAAACAAAGAAAGCAAATAACGTGGTAGAATGGACAACCTTAAGTAATGAGATTCAGAAAGTAAAGATTAAGTATTGAGTTTAATTGAGCACAAAGCTTGAGGATAGCCACCCAGAAAATAGACTCCAGAGGAGGGGTCAGTTCTCCCAAGTAGAGAAGTTAAGGTTTTGCTCAGAGAGAGAAAGAGAGAAGTTTAGCAGGATTGCAGCATTTTCTGTACAAGGCCAGGATGTATGACATACAAGCGATTTGATGGGGTACAACTTGTTACATTTCCCGGGAGATTGCTTTAACCTTCTGCCGGGGGTGAGGATCTGAGAGGGTCTTATCTCTGGCACTACAAGGCCTTTCCCAATCATTTACAGGAAAAACAGAAGTTGCAGCTGCGCGCTGTGTGACTCAGGCCACATAACCATATTCCTCTTGAGTCTCAAAATAATTTAAAGTTCCACAGCTTTAACTGTGAATTATTTAATTTCACAAACCTATTGGATTAGGAAAGGAAGGTTTTATCTTGCTGGCAACCAGGATGGGTTTTATGGCTTGAATCAAATGGGTTTCAGAGCCGTAGGAGAATCAGCCGGAATAGGGGACATGAGATTTACCTCCAGGGACTTGACATTGGGGTACAAACTGGCCCTGAGTGACAGATTTGAGCTACATGTAAAGAAAAGTCCCTTTCCGTTGCTTTATCAGTTACTGAAATCAGTTTTGAAGGTGGCCGTGGAGTTCCATTTTACAGCGACTCCTAAAGGAGACTCTCCACTGTCTGGCTGTTCTGAGGGGGCTTCTGCCTGACAATGGAAGGTGACTTAGTTCTCTCTCAATCAGGGTGACTTTGGCTGCAAATAACTGAAAATACTAATTCAAGTTGACTTAAAAGGAAGGGAATTTATTATCATACTTAAAAGGAAACTTGTATTCAGATTCTAGAAATTCTCATTAAATGGTTACATTTCCTCTTGCTTTTCCAGTTAGCCCTAATTAAAATGTCTTAATCTTTCTTAAGGTAAAACAAAAGAAAATCCACCGTGTCCCTTTTCAGGAAGAAAAGTGATTATGTTAACCCTTCTTTGCCTTGGGGCTGAACTGTGCTGTCAGGCACCCACGTCTCTCTGATCTGCCACCGGCATGACCGGCCTTTAACCCTGAGGAGACCTCCTCAGTGGCTACAGCCACCACGTCCACAGCCGGCGATGTCCGGAGGGTGGAAAGGAAAGTTTTTTCTCAGTGTTAACATTTTAGGAGACAGAGGCCATTCCTAGACACCCAGCAGACTTCCTCTCCTGTTTCATTGGTTAGAAACAGGCTAAACTCCAGGGCAGTGGGATCACAAGACCAATGTGGGCCGTCAGAAGTTACCACTGCAGTTGAGGATGAAATATGGACCCAAATGAAATCATGGCTCTACCAGAAAGGAAGAAGGTTGTTTCCCAAACAGTGTCTAACTCAAGAACTTTTCAAGGTCATTTGCAGATCTAAGGGATCTGAGTAATGTGTGTCTGTTACTAGTTTGCAGTACTGAAGTAGGCACGTGGCACGTAGGCACGTGGTCTGTAGGCCTGCAGCGTGTGCTGTGCTGGACACAACATGCCCATGTTCTAACCCTTGGCCATCTGAGCCCACCTGGACAGAAATAAAGGGACAACCACAGATAAAGCCACCTGTCAGGCAAAGATTACTGTAATCATTTCTCCTCCTGAAAAATTACTCAGGGGACACTTTGTGTCCTATCTTAAGAAAATTTAGAATAGATTAATTGGAGGGAAGAGAAAAAACAGGAGGAGACTCAACAGTTCAATGAACATTTCTGGAGAGTAATGCTGGAAATGCACATCCCAGCTGTCCCAGGGGACGGCGTGGTGTGTCTCAGGGAGCAGAATCGGGAGCAGGTGGAGGGCTGGGGTGGAGAGGCCTGGGACACGGCCAGGATCCCGCCCCCAGCCTGGACGGGATGATGGTGAGAGGTGAGCCACATGAAATTGCCAGGATTCTCTTGTCCTTGACTTACAAAAATGACAATTTTACATGAATCGACTTAATATTATATTTAGTTAAGAAATGGAGAAAGAAGAATGACACTCATGGGAATGAATACTAAATATTTTGAGGTTCCTTATATTATAAGGAATCCAGCTAGGAGGAATAGTTCTCCCAAAAAGGGGTTCCTAGCCCCATCTCCTGCCTTCCCTGCTCCTTTCTCCTCCTCCACTGGACTCTGCCCACCTCCTCTCATTGGATCATGGTGTAAGGTTGGGTCCAGAGCTAGCATCTGGGACTGTGGCCTCCAGATTCCCAGACTCGCTGACCGTGGCTGAGGCGGAGTCCATGATGGGCAGCTCCAGGCCATCATCCTGGGCTTGTTCCTGGAGGCCCGTCTTCCGCTGGCTCCTCCAGCCGTGCCAGTACCTTGGCTGTCGCCTGATTCCCTGGACCAGACCCTCCCTGCTCACACTGGCCAGAGAGGCTTCTGCAATGTGCATCTGATCCTGACTGGTAAAGAGGAGAGGAGAATGCTCAAATTTTTCATCTTTTCCTCTCCTTACGACAAGTGTCACCTGCACTGATTTCTGAATGCACTCCAAATGCACAACAAGCTGAGTGCAAAGTCTACCTTGAAAGAGTCCCATTGATATGCGTCTAAAACGGGGGCTAAAATAAATCCCGTCAACTAAAATTCTCATCTAGGTGAGCATTTAACTGCTTATAAACTTTACCAAAATCATAAAAAGAAGAACATTCTGTATATTTTCTGTAGAACAGATGTATTAGAAAAATGCTGAAAGACATAAGAATATAAACACATCACAAAAGGCCTAATAATTTCAAAAAGAGATTCATTATGATCATCTTAATTCACTAGCTCAAATAAAAGGCAATGGTTTCTTATAACCCAAACAGTACCCACCATTTCAGGAATATTTATTGAGTAAACTGATGTACATAGTATTGCTTTTTTTTTTTTTTTTTGAGAAAGAGTCTCACTGTGTTGCCCGGGCTAGAGTGCCGTGGCATCATCCTAGCTCACAGCAACCTCAAACTCCTGGGCTCAAGCGATCCTTTGGCCTCAGCCTCCCGAGTAGCTGGGACTACAGGCATGCGCCACCATGCCTGGCTAATTTTTTCTATATATTTTTAGTTGTCCAATTAATTTCTTTCTATTTTTAGTAGAGACCGGGGTCTCGCTCTTGCTCAGGCTGGTTTCAAACTCCTGAGCTCAAACAATCCACCCGCCTCGGCCTCCCAGAGTGCTAGGATTACAGGCGTGACATAGTATTGCTTTTACAATGAGAAACCTGCTTATCTGTGGAGGTTTGCTGGAGAGTAATCACTGACATTTAAGTGACAATCGTTACACTGAGTTTTTCCATGAATTTTCTCATTTAATCCTGCCAACAATCTCACGACAAGGAAACTGGCATACAGAGAAGTTAAGTGACTTGCCCACAGTCACATAGCTTGCAAGGGGTAGAGCTGGAATTGGAACACTGGGCAATGTGCTAACCAGCTTGATGTCTGACCACAATGGCTGCAGTGCCCCCAAGGCTGTTGTGTGCAGCCTTTCCTAATGCACCCATAGTGTAGATCCCCGACGACTTTCTTCTACTTTGTGCTTCTGAAATTTGTCTGGCTGCTCTTCTCTCAAGGTGGGAATCTCACAATCTATAATGCTTTTTGGACCATTACCCTGTTATTTTACTTGAATTTTAGAAATTAGAAGGGTAAAACGATTTTATTTTCTTAACTGACTTCGCTTTGCAGAACCAACGCACCATGACACAGTTCAGAGCGGTTTTTCCCATTTGGGTCTTGGCAGGAACGAAGAGCATCTTTCCCACCACACGGTTCCACGTGAAGGTTCAGGGAAGACTTGAGCATGATGCTGTCTGCAAAGGCAACTTCAGCATCGGCTGCCAAGTTCCTGGGTCGAGTTCGGGGGAAGGGTTCCTGGAAGATTGGAGTCTGGGGCCACATGACGGGAGCAAGTGGCCTGATCGTTCATTCCCACGTTCCCAAACAAACAAACAGCAGTGGTGGACTCCATGCATTTTTACAGCTGAGATTGCTGCATTTAGAAGGAGGATCGTTGACCTGCTGGTTGTCAGGATTCTGGACCATGGTCACCTCCTGCCCAAGGACAGGGTTGAGGACCAGGCTTCGATCTGACCCTGTGGAGCCTCCTTGCTTGCCTTTGCCAACCTGCTGTGTAGACCAGTCTTTGATCCATATGAAATCACCCACAGTCATCAGGAACAACCTTGGTTCATTCTCTTTGAGGTCACTTACCTTTTGTCTCTGGGGTAACTTGGATTCTTCGCAGACCAGGGTATTTTCCTTGAGCAAATAGAGAAGAAACGTCTGGCAGGCGTCCATGAACCTGGCCGCGATGCCGCTTCCCCTGGGGTTTGGAGCCCCTCTGGGTTTGTAGCCACGGCACCTATGGGGACACCAGAGCTCTGCAGGCTCTGGTGTCCCCATTTTGCTCAAGTGCGTTTATTCTGGTTTTCATTGCTGCTTCCTTAACTCAGACATCAGACTAAACATTCGAGAATGTCCTCCCACCGTCTGTCCTTCTCTGCAATGCATTCATGTTCTGCCTTCCCCAGGCAGAGGCCAGCTGTCCCCCTGGCCCCTCATGGCACCCTGTCTCTGTGGCACTGACTGCAGCGTTCAGCTATTATTTTTCTGCTTTCCTCTGGTGTCCATGGACTGTGAGCTCCAGGGCACTCAAGAGATGTTTGCTGAAGTGAATTTAGTTATTTTATCCAAGCCTCTAACTCACCTGGCACAGGAAGTGGGTTCCTCCCCGCAGAAGGAGAAACTGAGTCCCAGTTGTATTCAGAGGCACCCACATAAGCCTCATGGCATTGGTGGTGGAGCCGGGACTTGCACTGGCATTTCCAGGCTCCCAGATGCTAGGCCTGGACAGGTTTCCCATTGTCCTTGGCTCAGTTGACCAAACTACACCTTCCCTTTGACACCGGGCTCCCTGATTTGAAGGGGAGTTTCTAACACACCCCGAGGGCCCGGATGGAGTCAGGTGAATGGGTACCTCCTGTTTTCAAGGCTATTCTCGGAGCTGTGAAAATTTCAACCTTAGGGTATGTTGATGGGCCCCACATGCCCAGGAGAGGGGCCGTCCTGGAAGCCTCCCTGAGCCCCCAGCCCTGGAGCAGGCCCCTGCCCGTTTGTGGTCTCCAGGGCATTGATCACACAAAGCCAGGGCCTCTGGTTACCACGGCAACCTCTTCCCATGTCACAGTGCTGTGTGGGTGCACCCTGACGGCCGAGCCCTCGGCAGCCTGTCTGCCCTCTGCACACAAGGGACGCTGGCAAATGTGGGGTGTGGGACTCCAGGTCGGAAGGCACGATTCACACCAGGAGAAGCAGTGCTAATAAGAGAGGTATGTACATGACTTGGCGAATGGCAAGTCGGTGATGACAGATGTCCACTGCACTGTGAGTCCTTCTCCTCTTCCCCCCACCCCCTCTTCTTCTAAACGAAGCTGAGGATGTTGGAGCTCCAGCTGCAATTAGTGCTCAGGTTGTCTCGGGTTGTCTCTGGTGCCTTGTCTCTGAACACGGGTGAACGTTCCTGTGGTCAGGCCCAGCTCTTGGGGACATCTCGGCTTCACAGGTGCTGATGTGCAGGGTCTGCACGCCACAGACCCGGCTGCTGGAGAGGAAGGAAGGAGGAGCTCATAGGCAATCTTCCTGCTGGTTGTAGGGACCGAGAGGGGAGGGCTGGTAAGTCCCGAGGTGCCACTTTGCAGAGACCACCGTCTATAGACTGGGTGGCTGTCTTAGCCGAAATCCCTCTTACCTCAGGCCGCTGTGACTGGGCCGCTTCAACAACAGAAATTTATTTCTCAGTTTTAGAGGCTGAGAAGTGCAAGATCAAGGAGCCAAGCAAGGTAGGTTTTATTGCTAGGCCTCTTCTCTTGGTTTGTAGGTGGCGGCTGTGTTGCTATGGCTCACATGGCCTCCTTGTGTGCATTTGTGTGTTGTGTCTGTGTGTGTGTGCGGGGGAGAGAGATGTTGCAAGCTCTCTGGTGTTCTTTCTTACAAGGGCACTAATCCCATGGTGAGGGCCCCACTCTCTTGACCGCATCTAACCTTAGTTGCCTCCCAAAGGCCCCACCTCCTCACACCATCACACCGAGGGTTAAAGCTTCAGCATACGGGTTTCAGGAGGACATGACATTCAGTCCATAGCAGCCATGATGCTGTGGTGTAGACTCCACACCACAGTGTGGATGCTGCAGTGTAGTCTTCTCCGGATCTAGACTGCCTGGGTTCAAGTCCTGCCTCTGTCCCTTGCAGACAGTGGGGCCTTAGACAAGTTTCTTAATCTCTCCAGGCCTCAGTTTCCCTATCTGTAAAATGAGGATGATTAAAAAAATCCTTGCTTCAGAATAAATAGTAAGTACCAAATGAAGATTTATTAAACCGTAATATCTACTTGCATAGTTTTTCACAGTTTATAAGGTTCCCTCAGACCCTGCAAGCCAAGCGGCTCTTGTTCCTGCTGCTTTCCTTGGGGAAGCAAGAACCAATAACCCGTCAAGGCCTAGAAGCTGAACACCAGGAGAGGAAACCCTGAGCTGTTGTCTTGGCAGCAAAAAGGTTTGTCTGGAACAACTAAGCCCACGTTCATAAACTATACACAGTTTATTAATAGATAAGCACATCTGTGTGTGTGTGTGTGTGTGTGTGAGTGTGTGCACGCACGAACATACATCTCACAAAACATGCCCTGTTGTAACCACGTTGGGGACCTTGTACCACCTGCCAGATTGTTAAGTTTCTGTGTTGGCTGGACCTTCCCTCCCCTCCTCTCTGTTCTGGTTCTGTGCTGTCCAGTCTGTGACCTGGGATGTCCACAGTGTGTCTGTCTCTGGTTTGGCAGACCTGAGGCTCAGGGCTGAGCTGCTCACTGCTTGGCAGGCTCCTGCCTGCAATACTCAGTGTGCAATTTCTCAACGTCTGGGTTCCTATTGCTTCTGATAATTTTATTTTTTGCACAGATGTATGCATCATGGGTACTGCAGGAAATATAGTTTCCTGGGTGACTTTCTTCAAATGAATAGGACCAAGGCCAGCTGGGAGGCTCGTTCCTGCGAGAATCCGCTGCCCCCGGGCTGCACACAGGCCTCAAGGAGGGTGTGATTCCAGGGTGGTGGATGTTCCCTGGGGCTAGTATAATAAGTTGCCACAAATGTAGTGGCTTAAAACATTGCAAACTTACTATCTTATAATACTGGAGGTCAGAAGTCCAAAGTCAGTCGCAGTGGGCTAAAGGTGTCAGCAGGGCTCGTTCCTTCCGGAAGCTCTTGGGGAGAATCTGTTTCCTTGCCTTTCTGGCTTCTGTAGGCTACTGCATTCCCTGGCTTGGGGCGCCTCCATCTTCCCCACCAGCACTGGAGTGTCCCTCACTGTTCCTCTCCCTCTTTCTCCTTCATCCACTTCTGTTGTCGCGCTGCTTTCTCCGACTCTCACCCTCCTGCCTTCTCTCATAAGGATCTTGGGATTATGTCGTCTCTCCATCTCAAAATCCCTAACCTAACTACGTCTCCAAAGTCCCTTTAGCCACTGAAGACAATACACTCACGGGCTCTGGGATCAGGACGTGGACATCTTAGGGTCCACTATTGTGTCTGCCACCAAGGGCAGGCTGGGTCTCTTCCTTTGTTAGTGTGTGCAAATGCTGCCTGAGTGCCAGCACTGGGCCAGGGCTGCACGTGGAGCCTTCCTTTAATCCCTGTAACAACCCCCTGAAGTAGGGTATTCCTTATTCCCATTTCACTGATAAAGGAGCCGAAGTTTAGGGAGGGCGGCTTCCCAAGGTCACACAGATTCCATGGGGTGAAGTCAGGACTCACAGGATGTAGCTTGTTCTGTTTTAACGGTCTTTTTGCTTAAGCAGACGCTCCATCCCCTCCTCCCAGGCCACCCTGCCATCCCAGGGCCTTAGTCTGCCCCGAAGTTGGCTCCATGAGCTGTCCCTCTTCCCTCACCGCTGGTGCTCCTCATCGCCTGGGACCCATGTCCACAACTCAGGGGGTGTATTAGTCATCCATGCTGTGTAACAAATGACCACAAACCTAGTGGCTTGAAACAGCACCCACCCGTTGTCTCACGGCTCTGCAGGACAGAAGCCTGGTGGGTGAGTGGGGGCCTCTGATCAGTTCTCACAAGGCAGAAGTCAAGGTGTCAGCCGGACTGGGCTCTTCTCTGGGGTCCTGGGGAAGAATCTGATCCCATGTTCGTTCAGGTGGCAGGCACGGTGCTGGTCTTGGTAACACAGAGGCAGCTAGGGGCTGCTCTCAGCCTGGAGGCCCCCTGTGCTGCTCACTATGTGACGTGTGGTCCTCTCTGCCATCAAAGCCAGCACTGGCATATTGACATGGTAAGGCCTGGAGTCCCACTGACTTCTGTTTCTTCCACCAGCTGGAGAAAATTCTCTGCTTTTCAGGGGTTCATGTGGCTAGGTCAGGTGTAGCTGGATAAGGTCTTTTGTCATATGACCTAACATAATTTGCAGGCTTGCCATCTCACCATATCACCCCCCAGGAGAGGGTCATTGTGCTGGGGGTCACCTTAGAATTCTGCTCACCACAGGGGCACATCCAAACCCATCTCCTCTGATTCATCCCATTTCTGTTCCCCACACAGGGCTCTTTCCCTTCACATAGCCTAAAACCCGGCCAGGGAGGCCGGAGAGAGAAGATGGTGCACCCTGTGCGGGCCAGGCGAGGGGTACAGACAGTGAAGAGGCTGGAATAGGCTACGGGGTTAAGAGGTGGCTCCCTGGACATTAGGAGGGTTTTAAAGATGCTTCTAGAAAATTCTGTGTATTCTCCTAGACCATTTTTGTGGAATCTGGAGTTGGACATCAGGACTCTCAAAATCCCTGGATAGTGCATCCAAGGCTACATTTTACCTTTTCCTCAAAATACGTAGTTAGTCCCTGGCAGCATTTTCTAGCCGTGTGACTGTGTGTGGGCAAGTTCTTTAACCTCTCTGTGGCTTTGTTTCCCTAGTGGTAAAATGGGGGTGATCATTGCGTCTACCTCATAGGGTTGTTACCGGGTTAGATGGAGCTGCTGGCGAATGCTTAGAACACACAAGCATTTGTCAAGTTGGTGAAACAGGATACAAGCTCACTTCTAAAGAGAAGGTCAGCTGTAGTTCAAGTATCCAGGTTAGAGATGCAGCTGAAGGGTGGTATGGATTTATGAAACAAAATGGATCCTTTACTCTGAAAGCAAACTAAATGTCTTTAATATCGGGACTGTTGGGTAGATCGCTAGAGAGGAAACAGTGTCAGCTACATCATCCCTGGTGAGTGGTTGTCCCGGGGCAGGTGTGACGGAGCCTGTCAGCTACTGGGGAGCAGGTGCACTGACATGGCTCTCCCCTGATCCTCCTGGTCAGCCCCACAGAGGGGAAGAAAATGTGGAGGGTGCAGGAAAACAAAGACAAGATCAAGGCCTCAGGATGGCCCTGAGGTCGTCCTACATCCTTCCAAATCTCCCCCATGAAGGACTCCTCTCCTTTTCAATTTGCTTGGATTGCTCAGAATTCTTTGGTCTCCTTGGAATTTTTATTGAAAGTTTCAAATTCTTCCAGCAGTTTATTCTGATGGTTCCATTGGCAGCTAAAACCAGTTTCTTCTGATGGTTGCTCAAAATCAGGTATTGGTATTGCTTCATCAGTGAGAGTTTTCTCTTATCATGATTAGTAACTACCCATTTTGCTTTGAAAAATTTCTGGGCTAAAATTTTTTGGCTATGTTAGTAAGTGGGGACACGATGCACATGAGTGTTTACTAAAATCAGAATCAGTGTGTGTGTGTATGTGTGTATGTGAATAAATGCATTCACATATGAGTGTTTGTGTGTGTATATGCAGGTATATGTGTGGATGCATATGTTTGCATATGTATGTATATATCTGTGTGTTCTTGTATATGAGTGTATATATATATGTATGCGTGTATATGTTTATGTGTATGTGTTTGCATGTGTTTGTGTATACATGTGTACATATGGACAGATGTGTGTGTGTTTGTGTGTATGCGCATATATGTATATGCATGTATATGTTGGTGTTTGCGAATGTGTATGTAAATCTGGTCCCATGCACAAATTCTTCCTTGTCCCATCTCTGTTAGGGTTGGGTTGGCTTGGTAAGGGCCTCGGTTAGTCTTGTAAATTTTCATGAAAGTCTGTCCACCCAACTTTTCTCATTTAATTAGATTATTATTATTATCACTATTTTTGCAATAGAGAGAGAATACCTTGCCCACAAGGTCCTGGTCAGAGACAAGAACCCTGAATTGCGGTTGTTCACTGTAGTTGAGAGGAAGGGTAGTTGCACAGGGTGTGTGAAGGACACAGGGAACCCCAGGTCTTTGGTGAGTCTTGGGCTGAGTCTCTGAGATTGGCATCTATGTTCACGGCGCGCTTCACCAGCTCCCGAGAGTCAGCGCTCACTCGGCCGTGCTTAGTGCTGGGGCTGGGCTCTGCTCGCGCTGAGGGTCAATCAGGGAAACAGCCAGGACACGCTTCTGGCTTGTGTTTGTTTTAGGGGTGCTGCCCAGGGGGTTTCTACATGGTAATCAGTGCCTGTCATGTGAGGCCCACAAGACAAAGTATTCTCTGGCTCTGTGAGTTGGGAAAAGCTTTGCTTTTTCTAAGGAGCTCACATGTTCTACTTTTGTACAGTTTATTTTGTAACTGAGTGAGTGTGTTTTTCTTTTTGCTTTATTCACCAGGGAGCTCAGAGTAAAATTTATGTTTCAGCCTCAGGAGCTGAGTGAGATGTGAGAGCATGAACTTCCATCTTACCCTCAGACTGGATTTTCTATGCCAACCTAGATTTTCCATGATCTTGAGTTTAAAAACTTCTATTTACATTTTCCCGTATGTGTGCTTAGTAAGTCTCCATCAAATCCTCAGTGGAACAAGTCAATAGCAAATGACAAAGATTTAAAAATCCTGTGATTTTTGCTTACAGGCTAGTGGA
The DNA here is from genome assembly GCA_963575035.1 of Avahi laniger. NCBI lineage: Eukaryota > Metazoa > Chordata > Mammalia > Primates > Indriidae > Avahi > Avahi laniger. The sequence continues at coordinate 22,645 of CAUYSK010031811.1, forward strand.
CTTCAGACACCCAATAGGAAGAGGGTGGGGAGGAAGGTGTGGAGGTGAGGCTGGGGGTCCCTGATGGGGAGGCGGTGGGCAGGATTGTGGGGCCAGGAGTCAGTAGCTGTACCCGGGCACTCGGTGCCCACGGAGGGTTGAAACTAACTGTGACCGCTCGGGCCCTGGTTCAGAGCATGAGCTGCCAGCTTGGGTGCTGCCTCTTGACAGCTCCGCGCATGTACTGGCTGTGTCACCTGGGGCACAGTGCCTGTCTCCAAGCCTCAGTTTTCTCCTCTGCAAAATGGGGTTAGTAACAGAGTTAGCATCCTGGGGCACTGTGACTTTTGAGCTCACAGTGAGTATTCCCTACTTACTGGGTGGGAGGCAGAATTCTAAGATGGCCCCTGAGGTTTCCCACTCTAAGCCCCAAGACTGTGACAATGGGCTTTTGCTGATGCAGGTGTAATTGGGTTACTGCTATGGTCTCAATGTGTTGCCCCCAAATTCATATGTTGGAACTTAATCACCCATGTGATTAAGAGGTGGGGTGTTTGGTAGGTGATTAAGTCATGAGGGTGGAACCCCCATGAGTCAGATTAGTGCCCTTATAAAAGAAGTTAAAGGGGTCGGGCGCGGTGGCTCACTCCTGTAATCCTAGCTCTCTAGGAGGCCAAGGCGGGCAGATTGTTTGAGCTCAGGAGTTCGA
>CAUYSK010031812.1:0-41866 GCA_963575035.1 Avahi laniger
AAAAAAATAGAAAAAATTAGCTGAGCGTGGTGGCACATACCTGTAGTCTGAGCTACTCAGGAGGCTGAGACAGAAGGATTGCTTGAGCCCAGGAGTTTGAGGTTGCTGCGAGCTAGGCTGATGCCATGGCACTCTAGCCCAAGCATCAGAGTGAGACTTTCTCTCAAAAAATGCATACATAAAATAAATTAAAAAATAAAATAAAATTGCAACCCACCTCTCACTCCTCTTCTCTACCCTGATATCCCTTATCCCATTTTTCCCCTTTTCCAAAGCACTTAATTGATTCTAACATGCTAACATATCTGTCTTTCTCTGTCAAAACATCAGCTCCATGAGGGCATTGATCTATGTCTGCTTTGTTCAGTAATGTATCCCAAGTGCCTAGGACAGTGCCTGGCACACAGAGGGGGCTTAAAATAAATATTTGTTTATTTGTTGAATTAAAAAAAAATACTTGCTGCTGGCAAGGGTGTGGTTAGACTAACATTTCCATGCCCTCTTAGTGGGAATATGAATTGGTGCAATACACTTTTAAAAATAAACTTTGAATTTTGTAATAATTTTAGATTTACAGAAAAGTTGCAAACATACTACAGAGTTGCAAACATAGTACAGAGTTGCAAACATAGTACGAAGTTGTATCCCTCACTGAATTTACTCCAAGGTTAACAGTTTACATTACTTTGGTACATTTGTCAAAACTAAGAAACCAATGTGAACATATTACCATTAGCTAAACTCCAGAATTTATTTGATTTCACAAGTTTTCCCATTAATGTCCCTTTTTATGTGCCAGCATCCAATCTAGGGTACCAAAATTGCATTTCACAATACATACTCTTAAAATATTCATATTTCTTGTGGAGAAAGGAGCCCTCTTATGCTACACTAGCGGAAAGGCAACCGAGAGATTTTACAAGCCCCAGCAAGGACAGATTTATGTTGTTTTGCGACCGAGTCAGTCTGGGCTTCTTTCTGGACCCCGGACCACTGGCCCCAGTAGTGTGTACCAGTTTTCTCTCACTTTCTGTCCCCTTTTTCTTTCTGTTAATTGGTACCAATTTTCTGGAGGACATTAGGCCACATGTAAAATGCATACTTTGACCCAGCAACTGCCCTTCTAGAAATGTGGTCCAAGGCAATAAACATGGGCACAAAGATTATGTACAGGGACATATCAGGAAGGAATCTTTGTAAATGACAAAACGTGGTCGTTTTGGAACTTCGGCAAGGAGGGGTTTGTTGGGAGGCTGCTGAGCAGCACTTGGTGTCGTGAGAGGAGTGAGATGAGTTGGCCTGGGAAGAGCTGCACACTGACCCCTCTCAGTGCCTGTCTCGCCAAGGTGACTCAGCTCCAACTGGCTCCCCTTTCTGGATGCCACCCTCAGAATTCAAATTCACATGGCAGAGGGAAACAGAGTCTGTGGCTGGTCGAGAGTCATGAGCCCATGCTTCTGGTCAGTAGGAGGCAGATTCTGCTAATCCCTAACCCTACCGGTCATGTGGAGGGAGGGAGGGTCAGTTCCCTAAAGGGAGAGACCCAGAGACAACAACGCCAACAGATTTGCAATACACCATTATTTTATATATATTAGGAATATATATTAGGAATGTTAAATACATTAAATATGTGAGCTATATTATAGACATTATTTATTTATTTGCTTGTTTTTGAGACAAAGTCTCACTCTGTTACTTAGGCTAGAGTGCCGTGGCGTCATCATAGCTCACAGCAACCCCAAACTCCTGGGCTCAAGCGATCCTCCTGCCTCAGCCTCCAGAGTAGCTGGGACTACAGGCACGTGTCACCCCTGCCTGGTTAATTTTTCTATTTTCTGTAGAGATAGGGTCTTGCTCTTGCTCAGGCTGGTCTCGAACTCCTGGCCTCAAACAATCCTCCCACCTCGATCTCCCAAAGTGTTATGATTACAAGTGTGAACTACCACACCTGGCCCGTTAATATTTTTGAAGAAATTTTAAAGCTATAGGAAAATGTTTTTCATGGCCAAGTGAATAAAGCAAAATCTAAAATTGCATATACAATACGATCTCAGCTACTCGACTCAATTTATTTTTTATTATAAATTGACAAATTATAGTTGTATATAAGTCTCTCTAGTTTAATTCAACAGAGCTAATACATTATGTCACATTATTAAAGTATACCCTCTACAACAGTTCTCAAACTGTCTATAGTGAAGGATGCATTTTTAAAAATTTCCAATCTGTTATGGACTAATATTTTTGTGAAATACAATAAAAACTAGTTACTAGAAAAAGAAAATAAAAAAGATGTAAAATACAAGCCTCAATTTTTTTTTTTTTTTTTTTTTTGAGACAGAGTCTCACTGTGTTGCCCAGGCTAGAGTGCCGTGGTGTCATCCTAGCTCACAGCAACCTCAAACTCCTGCCTCAGCCTCTCAAGTAGCTGGGACTACAGGCTTGCGCCACCATGCCCGGCTAATTTTTTCTATGTATTTTTAGCTGTCCAATTAATTTCTTTCTATTTTTAGTAGAGACGAGGTCTCTCTCTTGCTCAGGCTGGTTTCGAACTCCTGAGCTCAAACAATCCACCTGCCTCGGCCTTCCAGAGAGCTAGGATTACAGGTGTGAGCCACCGCGCCCGGTCTAAGCCTCAATTTTTTTATTGTTATATTCAGGTGTAAAATTACTGGCAGCTTGCTGTAAGTTTCTACATGCTCGCTCTCAGTTCCTCCATTTATCTAGGTTCGGACCAGTAACAGCTTGTGGAGTCCACTTTAAGAAGCTCTGCTCTAGAACAAACGACATGCCGCCCCGCCGTGTTGCTCATACCTCAGTTCTAGAGCCAAAGTGTGTGCTGGCTTTCTTTTCATAAGAGAAGTATAAATCCATTGTAATAACAACACAAAAAGAGACTTCCCTCTCATTCCTACTCCCCAAAGGTGACCGCTGCCAAGTATCTTGTATATCATTCCAAACACTGTGTACCATTAGCAGCTTTTCACATCGGCACACACGGATCCAGCTCATCATTTCTTGTTGGCTGCATAACGTTCCATTGTGTGGCTGCCCTGCTAAGTTCATCGCCATTGCAAAGAATACTGCAACAAATACTCCAGAGTTCTTTGCCTACTTATCCAAGTATAATCACAGGACAAATTCCTTGCTGAGTAAGTGCACTTACATTTTTAAAAATAATAGCTTTATTGAAATATAATTCACATACCATAAAATTCACCCTTTTATTTTCTTTTTTGAGACAGGGTCTCGCTCTGTTGCCCTGGGTTGAGTGCAGTGACGTCATCATAGCTCAGTGCAACCTGAAACTCCTGGACTCAGGTGATCCTCCTGCCTCAGCCTCCTGAGTAGCTGGGACTACAGGCACATGCCACCAGGTCTGGCTAATTTTTCTATTTTTTGTAGTGATGGGGATTGGGGGGTGTCTCACTCTTGCCCAGGCTGGTCTCAAACTCCTGGCCTCAAACAACCCTCCCGCCTCAGCCTCCCAAAGTGCTAGGATTTCCAGCAGGAGCCACCCTGCCCAGCCAAAATTCACCCTTTTAAATTATACAATTGCTTGATCGCAGTGGTGCACACCTGTAATCCCAGCTACTCGGGAGGCTGAGGCAGGAGGATCGCTTGACCCCAGGAGTGCGAGTCCAGCCTGGGCACAGCTTATAGACCCCCACCTCTAAAAAAAAAATTAAAATTAAAAAAAAGTATTTGAGTGGTTTTTACTATATACAGAGTTGTGCAACCATCACCGCTACTTACAAGACATTTTCATCACCCCCCCAAAAAATCCCATACTCATTAGCTGTCACTGTCCGTTCTCTTTTCCCAGGCCCTTGCAATCTCTAATCTACTTTGTATTCCTATGGATCTGATGATTCTGGACATTTCACATAAATGAAATTATAGAATATGTGGCCTTTTATGTCTGGCTTCTTTCACTTAGCATGATGTTTTCAGTTCATCCGTGCTGATGCACATGCCAGTACTTTACTTTCGATGGCTGAATAATATTTCATTGTATGGATATGTTATCTTTTGTTTATCCATTCATCAGTTGATGGACATTTGGATTGTTTCCACTTTTTGGCTATTATGAATAATGCTGCTATAGACATCCATGTGTAGATTTTTATGTGGACATATGCATTTATTTTTAATTTTTTTTTTTTTTTGAGACAGAGTCTCACTCTGTTGTTCGGGCTAGAGTGTCATGGCGTCAGCCTAGCTCACAGCAACCTCAAACTCCTGGCCTCAAGCAATCCTCCTGTCTCAGCCTCTCGAGTAGCTGGGACTATAGGCACACTCTGTCTGGTTAATTTTTTCTGTTTTTAGTAGAGACAGGGTCTTACTCTTGCTCAGGCTGGTCTCGAACTCCCAAGCTCAAGCAATCCTCCTGCCTCAGCCTCCCATAATGCTAGGATTATAGGTGTGAGCCACTGCGCCCTGCTGACATATGCTTTTAATTTTCTTGGGTGAACACCTAGGAGTGGAATTGCTGGGTCATTTGGTAACTCTGTATTTAACATTTTGAGGAATTGCCAAATTGTTTATCAAGTGGCTCTACCATTTTTACAATCCTCCTGGCAATGTTCGAGTTTAATTTCTCCACATCCTCTCCAAATTTGTCATTGTTTGTGTTTTATTTTAGCCATCCTAGTGAGGGTGAAGTGCTCAGTACCTCCTAGTGATTTTAATTTGCATTTCCCTAATGATCAGTGATGTTGAGCATCCTTTCATACGCTTACTGGCCATTTGTATATCTTCTTTGGGGAAATGTGTATTCAAATTCTTTGCCCATTTCTTAATTGTCTTTTTATTGTTGAGTTCTTTATATATTCTGGATGTAAGTCCTCTATGAGATACATGATTTACAAGTATTTTTTCCCATTCTGTGGGTTTTTATTTTTGTTTTTAAGACAGGGTCTTGTTCTGTCACCCTGGCTGGAGTGCAGTGGCATGATCATAGCTTACTGCAGCCTTCAACTCCTGGGCTCAAGTGATCCTCTTGCCTCAGTCTCCCGAGTAGCTCGGACTACAGGTGCACACCACTGTACCCAGATAATGTTTTTATTTTTTGTAGAGATGAGGGTCTCACTATATTGCCCAGGCTGGTCTCAAACTTCTTGCCTCAACTGATCCTCCTGCCTCAGCCTCCCAAAGTGCTGGGACTACAGGCATGAGCCACCGTGCCTGGCTTATCTTTTCATTTTCTGAAGCGCCAGTTTTTAATTTTGATGAAGTCCAAGTTGTCTACTTTTTGTCACTTGTGCTTTTCAAGTCCTATCTAAGGAACCATTGCCTACTCCAAAGTCAGGAAAATTTATATCTGATTTAAGAGTTTTATAGTTTTAGGTCTGTGATCCATTTCGAGTTAATTTTTGTATATGGTTTGGGGTAGGGGTCCAACTTCCTCCTTTCGTGTGTGGATTTCCAGTCATCCCAGTGCAATTTCTGGAAAAGACTACTTTCCCCAGAGAATTGGCCTGGCACCGTGCACTTACATTTTTGATGTTGCCAAATTGTTCTCCAAAGAGGTCGCACTGGTGTGTACTCCCACCCATAGGAGCTACGTGCCTGTAGCTCAGATTGGGTATTAAAGGTTAGCAAGGACATTGATGAACCCAGGCTGTCAGGGACTGTCGTGAGGGTAAAGTGTGAGGTGGGCTTAGAGTGGCCGAAGAGGGTGGGTTGAAGGAAGTGAACATGTTTTTCTCAGAGAAGAGAAAAATGCAGGGGAGTATAAACTCTCTGAGTGGGATGTGCCTGAGTTTAAGGCCCTGTTCTGCCCCGTCAGCTGAGTAGTCTTGCGTAGTTGTCAAATCCAACCCTCCGAACTTTAGCTTCATAGTCTGTTAACAAAGATGGTGACCGCTTACCTTTATAGGGTTATTGTGAGGAGTGCATGCATGTCTATATCCCAGCCCAGGACGGGCCTCAATAGCAGTAGCTATTGTGACATTTCTGTATGTGGTGTATGTGGCTGGGATCACGTGATTGCGGGGGAGCATCACAGTGGGATAGTGTTGGAGCCATTCAGCGAGTGTGAGATTTTTAATGACGACTGATCACGTGGAGAAACTGGGATCTACTGGTAAGTGTCACTGTCACCCAGAGCAAGGCAGTACTTGAAGTCTTTGCTGTGACATGTTAAGGGGGGGAGAGACTGTGACTGAGATTGGATGTGACGGCAAGACAGATCCTGAGTGACAGAACGGAACGGAGTAGAGGGAGGCAGGCTGCGCTGGGCACATGTGGGTACCCAGATGTCAGGGCAGGTGTCTGTCTGTACCGTCCCCTCCCCCACAGACTTCCCTCCCTGCTTCCTAAAAGCAGAGAGGAAAAGAAGGCGGCTTTCCCCAGGGAAAGGGGATTTTGATCAGAGTGTAGAACCCACAATACCTTAGGGGCTGTGGCTCAAGCACCTTTGGGATCACCACCCAAGACCCAGGAAAAGAACCTGCTGGAAATGTGTGCAAAATGGGTGGGGTGGAACTTGGACTGGTTTCTCCTCTCAGCTTTAGCCTTCAGAGTGGATGATAAAAACAGAACCGAAACCTAAGCATTCCTTCCTCCTCTTGTCCCCTGGGGGAAGGAAGAGAGGAACAATGCCACATCTCATTAAGCTTTTACAGCTCAGACAAGCAGAGTGGGCCCACACCGGAGGCAGGCAGAGGGCTGGGGGAAGCTGAGGGAGGAAAGATTCCCCAGCTCTCTCAGGGAAGATGTGTTCCAGAACTTGGAGGCCTGCTCTGAAAGAAATAAGGGGTTAAAAACAGATGTGGGAATAACAGCTTTTATTAAAATGAAATCAGAAGGGCAGTGGGGCAGGAAGCTGGGTAGATGTGGGGGCAACGGAGAGACAGAGGCAGAGGCAGGACTGAGATCTGTGGGAACTGTGGGAGAGTCATCTCTGAGGCATGAGAGAACTGAGGATGCGAGAGAGAAGGGAAAGGCTAATCTTTTATCACATGCAGCTGAAACGATGCGATCTTAAACACAAGTGAGAACCCTACTGCCCTGACCCAAAGTGACTTTTAAATACAAAGGTATCAAAGAGGGGCATGGGTATTAGTTTAAATAGGGGAAATTAGAACTTTTTCTTTGAGCTCAAAAAAACTGAAAGAATTAAAACCACGATTAAGGCTGCACAATGATCCAGAGGGTAGGGGTGGGAGAGAGAATAAATACCCTAGTGACCCACATATAAAACAGACAATAAACAGGAGCATGAGAGTCGAGGTTAATGGAAGGTCATCTTGCCTGTGCCGCCATGGAGGACAACAGTGCCACATGGGCAGTCACAAACCCCGCCCCTCCCCCTTCCCTGCGCAGGTGTGAGGATGAGGGTTGGAGTGTATGCGGTGCCACGGCAGAACAGTGGCCTGGGCTCAGCAGGGCAGGAACGCCCACTGCTGATGAAGTGGCAGGTAGGGCTGGGGAGCCGGGCCCTGGCTTTGTGGGCACGCAGAAAGAAGGGTAGAGGGGAAATCAGGCCTCTGGGGCAGTGCTTGCAATACTGGGGTGACCATGGACAGGCAGTAGCATCCACAAGAGCAACAGCCTTCCCAGGCCAAGGTGCAGGCCCTAAGTTCATACCCCACCAACTGGCTGGAAAACCATGGGGTTTACCATACATGGTAAAAGCCACACAGCTGGACTCCGGGGCAAGGCCCACTTTAGCCAATTAGAAGAGATACACCTGTGGCCAGGTAGGCAAACTCTTGCCATTTGGGGAAAGGGTGCGGATCCTGCAGCCTTGCCCAGGCCTGAGCTCTGGGTATCTGCAGGGAAATGGAGTAGTGAGTTAGTGTTAAAGAAAAGCATCCAGCAAGGTAAGAGGGGCTTCGGCAGCACCCTCTGCCTCTGCTACTTCCGCAAGAACTTCTTATTGAGGAGGAAGATGAGAAGGTTGACATTGACTTTGGCCTTGTTGAAGAGCTTCATGACAGCCACGCCCTCATACTGGAGCTGCAGGAGGTCCTAGGAGGGAAGGGGCAGGGAGGGAAGTTCAAAGGCTTCTGGCTGTGGTCCAGCCAGATGGTCTACAAAACACTAACGTCCCAGGGACTTACTCAGTCACCAGTGGCACTGATGACTTCACAAATGAGGAAACCAAGGCCAGGAGAGATAGGTACAGTGACTTGACCAAATGTCAACTCAAGCAGAGCCAGGGCTTGAAATCAGTTTTCTCACTCAAAAGGCAAAATAGCAGAGCAAAAAGATTTGGATTTAAAATCACTGCTTCCCTGAACACTGGTCTGTGACTTAGGCTGGCTTCTTAACCTTTTAGCCACACAGTATGTAAAACAGGGATAATACTTCAGAGCTGCGGAGAGGATTAAATGAGGTAACACGTAAAGCCCCCAACATGTGATAGGGCTTCAAATATTAATCCCGCTTCTGACACCACCGGCCCACTCCACTCGCCCTGATGCTTGGCAGTGGGTCTGCGTCAGGGAGTGGGGGAAGGGAGGCTTGGGCTGTACCTTTCTCTTCAGGAATAGACAATACTGACTGGGTGGGGAACTGGCTTGGTGTCATCTGAAGACTAGGGAAATGAGGCTGGCTACTCTCTTTAGGCCAGCACCGCAAGCCCAGCAGGTGTCTTGGGGGCTCACAGGAGTGTCCCCTCACCTGATAGTGAAGCTGAAATCGCTCCATGTCCACACCCAGGAACTTGGCATTTACTTCAAACTTTCCTGCCTCATCTCCAGGGGTGATGTCAAAGATGACGTTTCTGAAGCTGTCAGGAACAAGATTCAACACAGGAACCCATCACCGCTTTCCAGGGCCACAGCCCCACTCTTGCATCCACCACTCCTCATGCTGGGGAGCAGTGTGTGTCATCCAGAGCCAGGCTTCCCCTCTGTCACTCCCGGGGGACGGGGGCGCCCAGCTGTCTTTTCCCAACTTTTCTTCTACTTACCACACCACCTCTTTTATCTGCCCAGTCCTACCCAGCTGTTCTCACCTCCAGGAAGCCTTCCCAGCATGCCCTGCTTCAGGGTATCTAGCGCTAGACCACGCCCACTGCCCTTAACATCTGTCTGGGATGCCCTGTCTCCACCATCATTCTAGCAGCTCCTTTGAGGCCAGGGCCATGCTCCTCCTCCCCTTCCACCGGGTGCCTGGCCCAGAGCTCCACCCACTATGTTAGGGGACAGGAAAGGTCTGACATCCTGCCCTCCAAAGACACATACTGAGAGACGGGAAGATCTTCAATCTCCACCAAGACACCCTTCTCCAGGAGCTGGGCAGCAGTGTAATGAAGAGAAGGCTGCTTCTTCCCCTTCCCAGAACTCCTGATTAAAAGAAGGCCCCAGAGAATTCACCCAAATGTCTTTAGCACCAAAGACACTCTTTCTCTGTGGCTGGCAGGAAGGAAATTAGACCTCGAGGAAGACTTCTCACTGGTGGAAGACAGAGGAGGGGAGCTGCACTTGAGCCCAAGACTTTCTGAGCGAAGTTCAAAGACCAGAGCCAGGAAGGGACTGTGCTGTGCTGGGGGGAGATTCCCTTTCAAAGCTGGGAGACAGCGGGGCAGAGGTCAACATGGGCAGGGGTGCAAGGTCACGGGTGACCTTCTGAGTGGAGGAAGGCAGGACCTACTTGGAGCTGGGGGCCAGGTGGTCCAGGCAGGCCCGGATGTACTGGCTGTAGTAGTCGCCCTGCTCCTCATAGAAGGTGGTCTTAGTGCTCAGGCCCTGGAATGTGGCCTGAAGCTTCACCAGCTCTGCTTTCCGCCGTTGCCGGTGTCTGTGCTGGCTGCGGATGTCCTGGGGTTGGGGGGACCAAGGGAGGGGATGAGTGGCCCTTCCTGCAGGAGAGCCTCAGGGCCTGACATAGGCCCAAGAACAGCACTCTGTGAAGATCTTCAGGAAGAGGGAGATTTCAAGGTTGTTTTTCCTAGGAGGAGGACAACCTAAGGATCCCATCCCAAACCCTCAAGACATATCTTTGGGGCTTCTCTACCACTGAGAAGCAACTGGTTTCAAGGCTCCTTGTTTTTTTAGTAAAAGAGAGTTGTAAGAACATCTCCCTCTCTAATTTCAAGATCTTCCCTTCAGAAAGGACCCTCAGCCTTCCTCTAACTGGCAGCAATTTGGGTGGGCACTCACCAGGGAGAGGCTTGCCCTTGCGCTACGATCTGCCTATGCAAGCACATACATGTGTCCACACATACACGTGCAGACACATACACACCCAGGCACACAAAGCCCAGGCCCAGGTCCTTACCTTGGCCAACTCGTCCACTAGCCCCTGGTAGCCGTCGCTGGCACTGACCAACCCCAGGCCTTCGAGTCGGCGCAGGTTCCGCAGGACACGCCGCTGCTTCTCTGCCAGTGGCAGGAGGGAGTGTGCTGTCAGTGAGCGGTGTCGTCGCAGCGGCTCTGGGGTCTGGGCCTCACAGGCCTGGCGTCGGCACATCAGCCGCTTGTGGGCTGCTTCCTGGGGGGTGGAGGGGGCAGGGCAGATGCTGGAGGGGTCTGCCAGGACCTACCATTCTGCCCCCAACCCAGCGCAGGCCCTGGGGCACCAGCAACAAAGGGAGACCTGGGCACTTTTCTGGGCATCACCAGGAAAGTGCCCCAGAGCCCAGCTTCTTGGGGGAAATGGTTGGGGACAGGGTGTAGCTTGTGGAGAACATCAAGGTGTAACATCATAACACATGGTGTAACACAGGGAAGGGCCTCGTGGATCGCCATAGGGGAGGAATGGCCCAAAAGAGACCCAAACAGAAGCTACAGCATCAAGGATTCTGGATGGACATTGGCTGCAGCTTTCCAACAGTGAAGCTTTGTGATGGCACCAGGTGTTCAGGGGCATTTCCTCCCTGTTCTATGTTTGGGGACATGCTTCTTACTGGCCATCACCATCTTTTCTCTGGGCAGTGCCTGGCTTAGTCCTCACTCCAGCTGGCCCAACCTGCCCCGGCCCCCACCCATCTACCACCTTCTGCCTCCAGGCCTTCAGGCAGACCTGTCCTTTTCCGACCACAGGCCTTCTGTGCTCCTCAAGGTAGCCTTGCCAGACTGCCGCTTGGCACTCCTCTGACCCCCCAGCACTGATGTAGGGGGCTCTTGTTTCAGCGTGTGCTGCAGTGAGGCAGGTGGAGTCCCATGACTCTGCGGCTTGCGGCTCCCCAAGGCCTGTGGGCCTCCGGGGGTTGAGGGCAGAGACCTTGACCCTCCAGAGCTCTCATTACTGGTAAGCACAGGTGTCTGCTTATGGTCGACTAGGGGTGAGGTTCAGGGGAGGGAATCAGCAGTGCAGGTGGGGTGAGGGGGAGAATGAACCAGACCAAACCTATAGGCTGACCTGGCCACTCACCTGCTCTCTGGAAGCTGAGAGGGACAGGATCTCCTTGAGGGAGTCCCCAGGGTGGAACTGTATGATATCAGCCAGCATCTGCTTTGTGCTGCAGGAAGAGGGCAATGATGGCAGAGAGGTGAGGGGCAGGGGAAGGGTATGGACACAGTGCTGGCCAGGGGTCTGACAGTAAGTGGACTCTGTCCCACATCATGACTGCCAGGGACGCTTGGGATGTAAGGAGAGAGAGCAAGGCATTAGCAGGAGGGGAGGCGTGTGGTTGCCTAGAATACCCTCCCCACAAATTATCTTCCTTTGAGTCCTTCGGCTGAAGTATGCATGCCCTCCTCCCAACCCAGGTGTCCCTGCTCCTGAGCTCTCAATGCATCTGACACCCACCTCCCTCTCTGACTGCGTGTTCGGCCCTAGCTCTGCCCTGACTCTCAGCCCTTTGATGGCAGGACGTAGCACAACACCCCACACTCATTTGTCGACTGAGCGAATGAACAAATGGAGGGGGTTGCCTTGTCGGCAGGGAGCTTGAGCTGGTAACCTGGCTCCTCTTCTCCCCGGATGATCAGCCCAGCCCTGCTGGAGGCCCTCCCTCAATTTTACAAAACTGAAGAAGAGAAGCTCCATGCCCATCTCCTGATCATCACACAAGAGCGGGGAATTAGAACACGAGCTCCACCACCCACCGGCTGTGAAACTTTGGACAAGTCACATCTTCACCTATGAAGACGGGAAGCCACCATCTACCTCATAGCTTGTCCCTAAGCTTAAATGATAACATACAAAAAAGCAGTTGGCAAACAGCACAACAACATGCAAACACCTATCGTTGTCAATATCTTAGCCATTCCTTTGCCTTCAGCTACAACATAGAGCAAAACGCTGAGGTTGCCAGAAGGAAAACAGCTGACACTGCAGTGAGGGGAGTGTGAGTTAGTTCTCTCTAGAACTTCTTGAAGAAAGGGGGGCCCAGGAAGAAGGTGGAATTGCCCCCTCAGAGTGAGGTTGCTTTATTGGCCTCAGAGCTGGGGAGCTCAGGGAGCCGGAGGCAGAGCCAGCCTCACCAACCTCAGAAGTAGGCTCCGGGCATCAGTATCGTCAGCATCCACCTCCAGTCCTTCAAACTTGTTGGTGAGTGTCAGGGACACTTCCAGCTTGCTCAGGTCCATGTGTCCATCTGCAGCTATGCTCTCCCCTGAGGCAGGGCGAGGAATGAGAGGGAGACAGGCACACATACACATGCACACATGGACAGGGTCACGGTTAACGTGCTACTCCATGTGCCGCTCTTCCAGGAGGCTTTCCCACACTGCCCCAGGCACCGCCCTGCGCCCTCAACCCTGAGCACCAATGGAAGGGCTGTTACCCACGGAGCGTACATACCCTTGCATTACTGGGGCTGTGCCTCCCCCACACCCTCAGCACTGGGTGCCTGGGAGCAGGGGGCTGTGCCTCCCTGAGCCTGGAGCTCCTGGCTCTCTCCAGTCACCATCTTCACTCTGCCCTTCTCCCTGCAAGCCAGCTTCCTCCCATCTCACAGCCCCGAAATCCCTCCTCATTGGAGAAACCTATTGAGACCCCAAACAGGCCCTTATCCGTGCAACATCTCTCTCGCATGATTGAATTGGCCACTTGTATGATGGTATTGGGCCCCTCCGCTGTCTGCTCGTTCCATATCATGTCTGTCCCTGAGTCCATATCAGGATCAGAGGGAGAGAGGGAGGGTATGGAACTAGCCCATGGCACAAGACCCAGACTGAGTGGCCACGCTCACGTGCCCTGCCCCCCACCTGTCCATCCCTCCTTGAAGGTCCCCCAGCTGGCCCCAGCGGCCAAGGAGGGTACACACCAATGAGGTCAGGAATGGTGGGCAGCTCCCCAAGGTCCTCCAGGAGCTCGTGCAGGGGATCATGGTGATCGGGGGCGATGCAGTCCTGGTGCTCCAGCAACAGCTGCAGGAGGGAGGAAGCAAAGGGGGCGCAGGGTCTGAGCCAGGCCTTCCTGCTGGGGCCAGCCCACCACCCCATCGTGGGCTTCCAGCCCCCCGCCCACCTAGCCAGCACTCCAGGTGGCAGCCCCTTACCCTGTGCGTGTTGACCAGCTCCCCCACAGTGATATACACCATGGGTTTGGCCACAGCCACCATGTCTGAGTACTCGTCCATGGCAAAACGCTCCTCTGGCTCTGGCACCTGGCAGGCTCTGCAGATGAACTTCCTGTCTCCAGAAGGAGGGCACGTGAGAGAGTGTTCTGTCCCCATCATTTCCTCCACGCTTCTCCAGCAACCGCTCAGTTCTGACTCTCCGGTCTCGGCTCCTGCCCTCTGTCCTAATGCCCGCCTCAGGCCAATCTCCTTTAATAGTCCTCTTTCTCTCCACTGAGGAGTCCTCCCAACACCCTGTCCTCCGGCCCGATCACTATACCCCTCCCCGCTACGCCTCTCTTCCTCATGGATTCTGGAGGGGAGAAGCGGGACGTGAATGATGAGACAGGGAGGAAAGGGACGCCAGAATACAAGACCTGAACTTGAGGTGCGTCTCCTCCAGGTAGTTGTTCAGGACCTGCAGGTGCTGGCTCTCCCCAGAGAAGGCCTTGCCAGCCGCAGCGTGCTGCAGGAGCTGAGCCACAGCCCCCAGGGCGTGGCGTTGGGGGGCAGCCAGGGCACCACCCGCTGCCAGGGCCACAATGTCGAAGGCATCAGGGGCCACCACCGCGGGGTTCAGGAAGCGGTAGTACAGGAGGTTTCCTACAACCTGAGGGTAGAGGAGACCCTCCCAGAAGTGCCCGGAGGCCACCTTGACTGCGCAGCCCCACGTTCCCAGCTCACTGGTCTGGAAGGGATACCTGGGCCACCCCTTTCACTTTACGGAAAACAGACCCAGAGCAGGGAGGCCACTTGCTCGAGGTCATGCGGCAAACTTGAACAAGAGCTGGGACTAGAACCCAGATCTCCTGACAAGAAGCCAGGGCTGTCCACTCCGTTGGCTCACACCCCAGCTGCTTTCCCATCTGCTACCCAAAGCCCTGCTGGTGAGCCAGGCTTGATTTATAGGGTGGAGCGTATTTTCCTCCTTGGATTTTTATGACATCGAGTTTTCTGTCCTTTTGTCCCAGTCTGGGGGATCAAAGGTACCAGCAGGACAATGGAGGGAGAGGGAGGTGGGGGAAGGGAGACAACACTTACCTTATAGATCTGGCTCTCCGTGGCATTGGGGAACTTCTCTGCCAGAGTTGTCTTCAGGACTTTGGCCACATAACGCATCCCATATCTGGGGACCAAGCAATAGGTGCACGGTGGCTCTGCCTGCTTCCCTCTGCCAGAGCTCAGGGCATGAGTGCCTGGCTGCCTCTCCTTCCCCTGGCTCAGCCACACCAGAGTCAAGCTCAAGTACTGTCCCTCCACTGTCGACAGCCAGTTCCCTGCTGCCCTCCTCCAAATATCTCTGGGTCTTGTCCCTTCTTGCCCTGTGTCAGTAGCCAGGACGAGAGCCCTGTCATTTACTAAAGCTCTCACACAGCCCCCAACACGGTTAGAGCCTCTTCCTTGAGACCCTCTAGTCGCCCCTGCAGAACAGCCCAGATCGCAATGTCCATCTCCTATTCCCTATTGCTCCCCTACTGTGGCGCCTTTAGTCTGTACCTAAGCACCTGACACTCAGCCAAAACCCTGTCCCAGGACAGCGCAGGGGGCTCTGAGGCAGCCAATCTTGTCAGCTGTCACAGAGCACCTGCGAGGGGCCTGGTCTGGGCTATAGGCAGGGCCCGAGGAGATCAATGAGCTGGGAGAGGGAGCTCCAGTCCTGAATCCACCAGAGATATCATCTTAGGCTATTTTCTTCCCTTTTGTAAATCTGTTCCCTAGTCTGGAAAATAGGAATGATCATACTTGCCCTATCTCACAGGGTTTTTATGACGACCGAGTGAAATTATGTCTGTGAGAATAGTGTATAATGGTAGAGTGCTATTCACATATGCTTGACTTTATCATTACTATTATTCCTATTATGGATGTGCCACCCATAAATTTAATTAAATTAATTTAAAAGTTATTTCCACTGCTAGGGTACTAGAGACAGAAGTTTACAGCTCATTGTGTACTTACTTTCTTAGGCCTAGAACAATCTTATATGACGCCTACTTGTAAACCTTTGATCCAGTTCTCCAGGTTTGGGGAGCAGGGTTATGAACTCTGTGGGTTCCCCCTCTGGCATTCCCACCTTGCCCCAGGCAGCACTGAGCACCAGGAAGGCTGGCTGGCTGAGTGATGGGTCTAGATGATGACCACTTTGTCAACATTTTCACTCATTTGCTTTTCAAAAAACATTTATTGAAATAGCCAAGATATGGAATCAACCTAAATGTCCAACAATGGATGAACAGATTAAAAAAAGTGATATATAAAAAAACCAGAATACTATTAAGTCATAAAAAGAATTAAATCCTATAATTTGTGACAACATGGATGAACCTAGAGGACATCATGTTAAGTGAAATAGGCCAGGCACAGGAGGAAAGATACCACATGATCTAATTCATATGTGGAATCTAAAAACATTGATCTCATAAAAGGAGAGAGTAGATGGTGCTTACCAGAGGCGGGCAGGGGAGGGGAGGGAGGATGGGGAGAGGTTGGTCAATGGGTACAAAGTTGCAGTTAAACAGGAGGAATAAGTTCTGGTGTTCTATTGCACAGAAGTGTGACTAGAGTTAATAATAATGTATTGTATATTTCAAAATAGCTAAAAGAGGACAGGTGTGGTGGCTCATGCCTGTAATCCTAGCACTTTGGGAGGCTGAGGTAGGAGGCGATCCTCCCAGCCTGAATGCAAGTGAGTCCTCATCTCTACAAAAAATAGAAAAATTAGCTGGGTATGGTGGTGCACGCCTATAGTCCTAGCTGCTCAGGAGGATCGCTGGAGCCCAGAAGTTTGAGGTTGCAGTGAGCTATCATAATGCCACTGCATTCTAGCCTGGGTGGCAGAGCCAGACCCTGTCTCAAACAGAAAAAAAAACAAAAAGAAAGAAAGAACAGAACTATAAAGTGCTTTATCGGTTTGAAGTATTTCTTATTTTTGACATTGTGAACTGAAGAGTCCTATTTTATCCCATTTACTCTCAGACAATAATATATCCCTGTGATCATTTTAGTTTCCTTCCTCTGGCTCCCTGGGATATCCTGACAGGCCCCACACAGAACTGCATGCCACATTGCAGCTCAACTCTCTAGCAGGGCCTGTGCGCATTCTTCACATGTCTCCTGGAACCCCTCTGAGTACCCCAGCTCCATTTCCCTTCCTGCCTTCCTTCCTTTAGGACTATGACCCTGCTCTGCTCCCCACTGTGGCCCGGCCCTCTTGAAACACTGTGTCTACGCTTGGGTGGGGCTGTCGCACATACGGAATTTTGTCCACGGATGAGATGATGGCTACAAGGAACTTATCAGTCATGGCGAGGAGGTTGCGCAGGGAGATGTCCAGTCGTCTCTGGATCTCAGGGTGGCTCAAGGCCTGGTCTGGGGTGACGTCATAGGGGAGATGGCTGTGGGCACAGAGAGACAAGGTATCACTGGAGCCCCCTCCCATGGTCTCCCTTCCCCAGGCTCTATCCTTTACATCTTATATAGATATGCTAAGGGCAGCCCAGCATGCTAAAGCGGAATAGGCCAGAGTAAGAGAAAGGACTCAGACAGGACTGGAAGAACGTGGGTGGAGGGTGAAAAGAGAGAGTACCCACAGGGAGGTTG
This sequence comes from Avahi laniger, assembly GCA_963575035.1. Classification (NCBI taxonomy): domain Eukaryota; kingdom Metazoa; phylum Chordata; class Mammalia; order Primates; family Indriidae; genus Avahi; species Avahi laniger. The sequence goes on from CAUYSK010031812.1 coordinate 17,066, forward strand.
AAAGAGTGTAGGAAGGAATGGAGAACCTGGAATCTATGGAGAGACTTCTAAGGGGAGCCGATAGAAACCACGGGGCTACCCTGCAAGTGACCTTTGGCAATTGGGACAATGAGGGAGGTTGGGCTAAGGCCCTGTAGTTCCCTCACCTAAAGCCTCCTGTGCCATCCAGAGCAGGCACCAGGATTGCCTGCTCTCCTCAGTGGCTAGATTTCCCTAATACCTATGAACCTGAGTGATGCCCCCAATCTATAAGGCCAACCTATTTCTTCCACTATCTCATTTGCCTATTCATCTGTAAATCTGAATATTCATCTATATTCCTATCAATAAGGAGTCCATATCCCAACTCCCAGCAAATTCGACATATCATTTGCAAGCACTGACACAGCAATTAAGCACATTTGCATATTCATCTGTGCTCATTTTATGTTAAGCCCACCAGGTCTGGAGTCATTTACATCAGTTCCATGTTAATTACCAGAAGGGGTCCAAAAGGCTACCTTATTTACTCCTATAGGGCTAGTGTCATATTTGCATAAATCAGCATGCTCATTTATATGCCACCTTCAAAGTACATCCAAGCTTCCCCAGTGAGGCCCAAGATGCAGCTGATTAAAGAGAGCTCTCCCTCTGCTCCCCTGCTCACCTGCGCTGCCCTGTGTGGGCCTCGGTCTGGTTGATCCAGCTCTTGTACAGGTGGACAGGATCTGTGTGGACGTTGAGCACCTTGTCCTCCAGCACGTCCTGAACAACTTTGCCCAAGATCTCCCGCAGGGCACTTTGTCCCCGCTCATTACGGTAGAATCGCACCACCAGCCTCACCACAGTTGGGTTGCCTGTCACCACGTCCTGGGGTTGCTCCACCTTTGACCTGTGGTTCAAGAGGTCATAAGCTGGTCTCCTGCCTCTGTGTAGGACAAACAGTTGCTTCTCCTTTTTCAGATTTTGGCTCTTCAAAGCCTGCTCTGGTGTTCCCCCTCTTAAGCAATGTCCTGATCTCTTTCTCTGTCATCCCCAGCCCATGTCCTCCCACTGTGCTGTCCCAGATGTCTTACAGCATCTCCACAGGAGGCGGAGAAAAGAAGTCTTCCGATTCCATTTCTACCCTTAAACCTCAATAAGATGTCACCTTGTCAAGGAGCAAACAGTGCATCTCTTAACCCATTCTCTTCCCACTCCTTAGTGTCTGGAGAGCCTACTTGATTTCCTCCTGGAGCGCTGTCTTGAACAGCTGGAGCAGGAGATAGGCCTCTCGGCGGCTGGAGGCATAGTTGTACAGACTGAAAATCACTGCCTCCATGAACTTGGTGGTTTTGTTCTGTGGCATCTGGAAGATCAGCTTGGCCAGATAGATTGGTTGAGTCTGCAAGCAATAGGGGAGGTAGGAACAGCTGACAGTGGAGTTCAAGGACTAGTGACTGGCAAAGGAAAGGCTTTCCTGATAGAAACTTGAAATGGAGAAAGCACTGTCACACTTCCTCATGGTACTGGAAACATTCCAGACAAACTGAGGAAGAGGTTGTCTCTTTCCCTGGAGACAAGGCACTAAGATTATGTGAAAGGAGACCTGGCGTGGAGGCAAAGGCACAGACAAGAAGGCCTTAAGGTCCCAGGCCTTCAGGGCAGGGCAGAGACTTCTCCTTCCAATGTCCTCTGCTCACCTGGAGTAGGTAGAAGAGGTGTTGGTATGCTTCTAGCTTCTGCCGTTTCTCTTTGCTCAGCGACTTTAATCCCTTCTGCTTGTCCAGAACCATCATATCCGAAAGCTGTTCCTTATTCTTCTTGGTCAGCTTCTTGCAGTGGGAGACTACCTCCTGTAGGGGTTGGGGAGCGGGTGATACAACCAGCCAGACCAGCTCAGAGCACAGAACATATGGTCTAGAATCAGTGGCTTGAAGAGCTGAGGCTTTCTGCTATTCAAGGAATAGGCATGAGCCAGGGGAGATAAACAGTTCTGGGGTGAGGAAGAGCCCCTCCTACTGTTCCGAGACTCCATCTGGCACCTCTGCTCTTACAGGGGTGAGTCTCCAAAGAGAGCTGGGTTGCCAGGCTGAGGCAGAGTGTCTATTTGTTGTTTGCTATTATTTCTTATTAGACTGTTGTATATATTTGAGGTGGGGATATCACTGTATTACTACTACCCCATTACTGCATATTTGTATGGTAATTTACAGTTGAAGAGCTTTCATATCTCTCTCTACATTTGGCCTGGTAAGGTCAGACATTCTCATTACTGCCATTTTGCTAATACGGAAACAGACATAGAAGTTAAATGACTACCCACAGTCCCATCACTAGGAACCAGCAGAGCCAGGCATTCCGATTCTGTCTTGTGCTCTTTCTACTGTATCATGTGTCCCCAGCAGATGGCTTAGTAGAATGGCAGAGGGCCACTGGAACAAGAGCCTCAGCCAGGTGATAAAATCCACACCATTTTTAAAAGAGGTGATTAGCAACCAGAGAATGGTCAGAATCATCCCCCCAGAGGCAGCTAGATGTGGGGGAAGGGGCAGGCGGGTGGGCCTCTCACCTGCAGGGTGATCCGGTTCTTTACCAGCAGACCAATCTTGATGTCCATGATGTTGAGGTCCTGCTCCAGCTGCTGATTGGACCGGATCTTCCTAACTACCTCTTCCTGGAGCTTCAGCAGCTCCGCCTCAGCCAAGAAGTCCTGCTGGCTTTGATTTAAGAGATGGGCAAATCTGCGTACCACACTGAGAGGAGGGTGGGGTGCGTGTACTGGGAGGAAGGGAGGAGGCATCAGGATTAGGCATGCCTCACCAGAGGCCTTCTGCCAGCTCCGCCCCAGGGTCAGACTACCCTTAGTCCCCATTCTGCTTGAGGCCCCCGACCCCAGTCCTCTTCTAATTGTTCTGCTTGCACTTGGAGGGCAGGGGGGGCAGTCTCCCAGCCAGGCCTGTCCTCAAGCTCCTTGTTTTATAACCAGGGATGACATAAGAGCTGTTCTTTCCCTGCCTCTGGATTCACCCCCAACCTGGGCCTATCCCAGTGACGTCCCACACCAAAGCCAGAGCCCCCGCTCCCTCTGATATTCTCCCCGGCCTCCCCAGTCTACCCCGACTTACTGCCTACGTCTGTGGGGCCAACCTGTTTCTCCTCCTTCTACCTATTAGCCTCCACTCAGCCCTGCCTGCCCTCACAAGGGTCCTCTGTCAGGAGTGTCTGTGCACAGCGGGAAGCACCAGAAGACAGGATGGTCAATGGGCTTTACAGTATAGGGGAGGTCAAAATTAGCTGGTGATTCTCTTTGATCACCTTTTGGAGTCGGTACCTGAGCAAAAAATACCAAAAAGAAGCCTCTGAACGAAGCTATAGGGAATACCAACAAAACAACAACTAAATAATGTTTACTATGGGGCAGACACTGTTCTAAGTGCTCTTACATACTTAGAACAAACCTATGAGGTCAGTACACTATAACTATCCCATCTCACAGATGAGATCACTGAGGCACAGAAAGAGTAAGTAACTTGCCCTAGGTCACACAGCTAGTAATAAATGAAGGAGTCAGATTCAGAGGATGAATAAAACTAGGCCTATCCCTAAAGGCAGTCTGATAGGTGATCTAGAAAAATAAACCACAATTCATTACAGTGTGGTTAGTGCTTAGAGAGGGGCCAGCACAGGGATTTTTGGGAAAACAAAAGTAGGGCACTCAACCCCACCTGGGGAGTAAAGTGGTGAGGCCCCACCTGAGACTGTGAAAAGGAGGTGAAAGAGGGTGAAAGTGGCTGTTTGGGAAGTATTAGAGTCCTGGTGTCTGGAGCACGGTGCAGAGGGTGCAGTGATGGGAGGTCAGTGAGGTCAGAGGTACAGGGAGAGGCTGAGTCACAGAGAGCCTTGGAAACCATGGTTGGGAGACTAGACTTTATCCTCAGGGCAACAAGGAGTCATGACAGGTCTTAAGCAGGAGAGTGACAAGATCACATGTGTAGGTTTAACGATTGATCTGGCCATAGCAGGAGAATGTATCTTTGAGGAGTGAAGAACAGTAGTCTCAAACAATTGATGGCATCTTGGATTTAAATACAGCAGGTTAACCCATTTAATCCTCAAAGCAACTCTGCAAGATAGGTATTATCATTATCTCCATTTTATAAAGGCCAAAACCAGGCAATAAAGAAGTTAAGTAACTTGCCTAGGGCTACACAGCTAGTAAGTGGCAGAGCTCTGCATAGAGTTAGGAGGCTAATGAAGCTGGGAGATAGTACTAGGAAAAACAAGTTCTTCCAGAAAAATCATAAACTGAAGAGAAGAAAAAGAAGATAAAGGATGGCCAGAGCAGTGGTATTAGTGCAACAGCAAGAGACAAAATAGAAAGGGCCAGGCTGGGGGGAGGTGAGATGCAGGGAAAGGAGCTAGTTGCTCCGAAGCAGATGGTCCAAGTGTCCATGGCCAGAGAAGGGGCAGGCAAAGCTCCTGTGGACAGGAAAGGGGGAAGAAGCACTGAGGAGGTGAAGAGAGGACTCCTGAATGGTACATTTAACTAGAAGCCCACAGGTGTAGCCTCAAGGCCAGGAAGGAAAGAGGCCTGCTACTTTAGGAACTCAGGGGCTAGAGATGACCATGGAAATGGACCACTGGTCAATTTCACAAGAAGGAAAGGGAATCCTAAGGCTGGGCTTCTGGACTTGAAGGACAAGGGCCAGGAGCAGCCTAGAAGGACCTCTTTAAAGCTTTAAATACACCCCCATCTAACAGGAAATATGGGAAGGAAAATGGCACTCCTTCAAGTGTTCTCCTCTTGCTCCCCAGCACCACAGAACGGACTCTGCGTGCCTTGGCACGCCTCACGTGTGCCAGACCACAGAGGTCAGGAGGTGGAAGAGTCACAGACAGGGAAGAGGGCAAAGAGGGAGAAAGTTGGAACCCTAGGGAGAGGAGAAAGATCCTTTTCTTTCTGCTTTGGTAGTAGCAACAGGTAGATAATCTAAGCCTAGTACAGAAAGAAAGTGGTTAGAGGAAATTTCTCTGAGAAAAGGCTGTCTGTGATTGGGGTGAGCAGGGGTGGGGTTGTTACAACCCCTGTTCCACATTCCTGCACAGACAGCTTGTGACTACCTTCTCCTTATCTGCTCTGCAATCCCAAGAGGGATATCTAGACCTGCCTGGCTCTGTGGGGTCCTATCTCTCCCATCAAGCTGTGGGAAGGGTGGACCAGGCAGCTCACCTAATATCCTGTAGTCATCCTGGGCTTTCCTGGCTCGGAAAAATGCCTGGATCTTCACAATGGAGTTAACCTGCCATGAACACAGATGGGAAAAGGGTTGCTGGCAGCCTTTGCTCTGGTCTCATGGGTAAAGCTTGGGTATGTGGGCAGGGGGAGCAGGGTGATACTCACATTCTTCTGGAAGTAGTGCAGACGCCTCAGGTATTGCCTCCGAGCTGCCCACATCCGGGCCCAGGCCTGGATCTGGGAGGAGAGATACACTGCCTCAGAGCTCCAGGCCTGGGGCCCACACCCTCAGTCCCAGACCAATTCAGCCAACTCCAGAGGTTACGAGGAGGTGAGAGGACTACAAAATTGTTCTCAGAGGGTCCTTCAAGGGAGACAGGAACCCACCCAAAACACTGTTGCTACCTTGATTATGGCATCCAGGTTTGCTTTTAAATACTGTAATCGCTCCAGGTAAATCTTCCGCTGTCTGTAACCCCGCCAATGAGCCTGCAGATCAGAAGAAGAAAAGAGATAACCCTAGCAGGTCTCCTTTGGCTGGAGAGGGTTTTGGGAAAGGCCTTGTCTTGGGCTCTCCAGGGAAGGGAGGGGGGCAGATATGTAGAGGGGGAAGGGGAAACTGGCCTGGTTCTCAAAGAACTTCCAATCTCATGGGGAAGACCAAACGGCTGCACATGGCCAACCATGCCCTCTGCCACACTCCCTGGTCCCAGCACACACACCCCCCACACACCTAACCAACACCTCTTCACAGAAACTCAACTGTAAGAGAAAGGCTGTAAAGATATTAATAAAGCATACACCTATTCACCAACTTCACCAAAGCATGTACCATATCACCCCAAAATATACTCATACAGCCATATGCAGACCACCCACACCCTATTTCACACACAGCCCTCCCTGACGTACACAGGAAGTGGGTAGAGAGCAGTCTGGAGAGGCACATAATTGTGTGGGTGGGAAGTATGTATAGGCACAGAGTCCAGTGCCCGCCATCTCCGCCAATGGCCACCTGGGCAGCAGCAGTTCACTAATGTTCTCATAACTCATGCTTCTCTTCACAATAATACCATCCAGCTCCACCCCAGCTCTCAGCAAATTTTCCCAACAAGGTCCCCAGTAATTCAGCTGTCAGTCTGATGGCCTCTCCCCTGGCTGGTCTGCCACAAAGGTCCAACTATCTCCTCCACAAATCACATCCGCTTTAGTCTCTAAAACACAAATCTCATGGTCCCCTCCCATTATGGTTCCTTCCTAGGAGTCTCTTCCCTTTCACCCCAAGCTTGTGTGGGATTAATTTTCCTAAAGCCTACACTTGGACTGCATTGCCCCAAGCCCCAAAGTATCTAGAAGTTCTTTCTTTCTTTTTTTTCATTTGAGATAGGATCTCACTCTGTCACCTGGGCTAGAGTGCAGTGGTGTCATCATAGCTCACTGCAACCTCAAATTCCTGGGCTCAAGCGCTCCTCCCAAAGTGCCAGGATTACAAGCATGAGCCACCATATCAGGCCTCTAGAAGTTCTTAACCATCTGACTCCACACTCCCTATCTGACTTTCTACTGGTCCCCTATCTTCTTAAGGATTCTAGACTCATCAGACATTTTGTTTTCTTCTAAACATGCCATATGATTTTCTGCCCTGAACCTTTGTTTACACTCACTCTCATGCCCAGCCCTATCTCTATCCACTGAAATCCTTCCTGTCTTTTAGGACCCATGTCAAAATCTCCCACTGTGCAGGCCCTGGAGGATACTCTACCACTGACATTGTCAAGGTTTGGCGAGATTTAAGAGTATCGACCAGGCGCGCGGTGGCTCACGCCTGTAATCCTAGCACTCTGGGAGGCCGAGGCGGGCGGATCATTTGAGCTCAGGAGTTTGAGACCAGCCTGAGCAAGAGTGAGACCCCGTCTCTACTAAAAATAGAAAGAAATTGGCCAAACAACTAAACATAGAAAAAATTAGCCAGGCATGGTGGCGCATGCCTGTAGTTTCAGCTACTAGGGAGCCTGAGACAGGAGGATCGCTTGAGCCCAGGAGTTTGAGGTTGCTGTGAGCTGGGCTGATGCCACAGCACTCTAGCCTGGGCAACAGAGTGAGATTCTGTCTCAAAAAAAAAAAAAAAAAAAAGAGCATCCACTTTTATCCAGTTGTTCTCCCAGTCCTTCCTAAAGCCAGTTCTCCTGGCCAGGCTTTCCCCTAAGCCTGTTGGGATACGATGTATGAGGCAGCTTGGCCCATGACACCAGCTGTCCATGTTGGAGCCTAGAGGCCAGGAAGCCCCCATTTCCATGCCTGCTGCCAGCACTCTTTCCTCTCCTACTCCAGGTACTGCCTAGAAAGTTGCTGAGGGAAAAGGCAGAGAGGCATCTCCTCTCTGCACTTACCCCCTACCCAACCTCTACCAGGCTCCTTAAAAATGAAGACTCCTAATTTGGATTGGTCAGAATTCAGGACCCTGGGTGGGGTTCCTGCCAGAGTCAGAGCTTTCAGGAGAGCTTAAAGTCTCAGCACACCTGAACAGCCTCATTTCTGATTCTCACTTAGCTGGAGGGCAAGTGGTCTAAGGCTCTGGGCTGCCTCTCTCTGTCTGTCTCCCAGGACTCAGGCCAGAGCCCACACAGCTCCAGCACTAGTGACAAATGCACCCTCTGACTCCATCTTCCCTCCCACTGTTGGTGTAGCTTTTCATTTCCTTAGTGTGAAATTCTAGTCTGGGCTCAGGAGGGAGAAATCCTTATGATTCAGACCACTAAATTCAGATTACTAAAGTTCTGTATTGAGTTCTGGGACCAATGCCCTAAAAATAACATCTTATAATGGCTACCACCAATGGAGCACTTACCACGCCAAGTGCTACATGTAATTTTCCTGCTTAATCCTCACAATCAACATGAGGTGAGTGTCATCATTATGAATGGTGACACTGAGTGCTAGAGAGGGCTTAAGTAAGGTGTCCAAGGTCATATGACCCAGAAGTGGTAGGACCAGGAGGCACACTCCAGCTTCTGACTCTAAAGCCTGTGCTTTCAATTACTATCCCACATGCCCTAGGTCATAATCAAGGGCAATTTGCCAGTCTCAGTCTGCACATCTGTCTCCTTTGGGGTCCTCTGGTATTCTTTGTGTCCCCATTATTACAATGTCTAATATCAACTGTACTCCAGTTCTTGCACAGGGAGAGATGTGATCACTCACCTGGGGTCCACACCTATCTGCCACCCTTGCCCGGTGCCAAGCAGCATGCTTTGCAGACACTAGGCATTCAAAGCTGTTTATTAAATCAAGTATCTTCACATTGCCAGCATCTCCATGAGGTCCCCTAGATCACATGTGCCTGAGGAGGTCTCTGCTCAACTGCCATCGTCCTGGCTTGCACAGTGCCCCAGCTATCTTCCCAGTTGGCCTCACTGCCCAGTTACTTGTGATCAGTCCATGCTGGGCCATACACAGGTTAGAAGAATAAAAATGGAGAGGCCTGTCTGGAGAGGAAAGGTAGAGACTCTTCTTTTCCTAAGGGATGTTCCACTCCTTCTCTGTTTAACCACCACCACCTCTTCACAACTCCTATTCTAGTCGGGAAGTCCTCCTGGTGTGTAAACACTGGTATCTTACTAAATCTTATTTCACTGTTCCCCTTCCTTGGGGAAGCTAAAAAGCAGCTTTCGTACTGTCTGGATAGTGATGATGATGATAGTAACTAGCACTTATACCATGTTCTTACCTACCCGCCAGGCACTGTTTATAGATATAGATATTTATAGACACTTTAGATATTACCTCACTTAATCCTCATAACAACCCTCTAAGGTGGGTGCTATCAATTATCCCTATTTTTTCAGATGTGAAAACTGGGGGACCAATGAGGAAACCAAGGGGCAGCTGAGGAAGCTCAGGGAGAGAGAAAGTAAGTAACTTGCCAAGGTCAACAGCTAAGAGGTGGTAGATCTGGGATTCAAACCTAGATAGTCTGGTTCCAGCACCTGTGCTCTTAACCACTGCTATTCAGAGGCCTAAAGATCATCCCAACTCTACTCAGTAAAAGGAAGTAGGAGCTCTGGAGCTCAGAGAAGCCAGGCCCTGAAGACTTTGAAAGCCAGAGCTGCCACCTGGATCTTGATGACTGCTGGGAGCCAGATCCTCAGACAGTGGGAACGTTCAGCAAACTTCCGCCGAACTAGGAAGCCGCGGAGGCGGGCCTGGAGCTGGATGACAAAGCTGACGTTGGCTTTCCAGAGCTGTTGGCGGTCATGGGCAGCAGTGACCTTGGTGATGGCTGACTGTGGAGGCAGGACAGAGAGGCTGTGGTCCTTTGGCGGATGGGAGCCTCTTTTTCAGGGCATCTCTATCCATGACCCCCCATGCTTGCAGGGGCCCTGCCAACCTGGATCTCCTCCCGAGTCAGGTGGGAGGTGTTGAGGCGGCAGCCAGGGGGTCGCTCCCAGGTGCCCTGGAAGGTCTGCAGATGGAAGTAGTAGGCAGTGCCATCCTTCATGTCATGTTGAACCCAGAAAGCTGTGTCCGCTAAGCAGAAACCATGTAAGCAGAGAAGGTTCAGAGGAGGCAAGAGGTGGCTGCGGCAGGCAGAAGAGGACGGTCAAGCGGGGGCTATTACCTGGACGCCGTTTCTTTGCTACAGCACTTTCCAGGGCTTGTTGGTAGCCTTCAGCACAGTCGGGAACTACACCTCGGAGGGCCACAGTGGGGTTCCTCAACACCCGCTCTGTCTGGGCTGCCTTGCCCTCCTTGATGGCCTGATTGATGGCGGCCACACCAAGAGCCACTGACAAGGACATCAGGAGATAGCAGTCAATCCTTCCCCCTGAGTCCCTCCCATAGCCCTTGTCCTGTCCGCTGGGGAGGGATTTGGTGAAGGAGGACACAAAATCAACCTGTCTGATGCAGCAGATGAGGAACATCTCAGGATGGACAGGGACATGCACGGAAAGCCACAGCAAGCAGCTGTGCTTGGAGCAAGAGGCAGCAGTCAAGGAAGGCGAGGGAGGCAGTGAGGGGGTAGGCTGGGCTGGCACTTGGTAAAAGGAAAATCAGCTCATACAGAAGCTTAAAGGCAGGATACAGGCAGAGAATCATGAAACAGTCTCTTAGAAGAAGAGAGTCCAAAAAGTGGGGATGGTTGAGGCACCACCTGCCTTCCAGTCACTCACAGACAGATGGACAGAGGGACTCCAGACACTGAGACTAACACCATCAGCCCCCCAGACCAGCATGCTAGTGTCTAATTGCACTGACTCTGCCTATTTTCCTCAAATCCTGCCAACCTCTCTTCTCCCACCCCAAGTCTAAACATTTTCTAGCCAGAACTAATTGAATGTTGGAACCCAAACTCAAGCTACCAGCAGAAATGGAATGGATTTCTGGCTACCAAGTGATTTCACATGCTCACACTGCAGGGAAAGTGCCCACAGGAAGGCATGGAAGGAGGCAGCAGGTGGACTATGGGCTTTCAACTCCTGAGAATTTCCTGCCCAGCTGACTGCCAGGAAATCCACCCTGTGGTCCAAGCTGCCTGCCTCCCCACAGAGGTTGACGGGAGAGGGAGGTGGCTGGGGAGGCTGCCCGATTATCTGGGCTGCTGCTCTCATGTCCCTCCCGTACCAGCACCTCTCGCCCAGCCTGCTTACTTCTCTGCGCTGTGTTTGTATCCCGGTTGGCTCTGACCACTCCCTGGCGGATCTCCTCCAGCCACAGCACAGCTCCAGGATCCCCTGTCACCTGCCAGATTGAGAGAGATGGGAAAAGGCCAGACCCCAGGCTGGTCTTTCCCAGGCCCAGTCACCCAGGGGAAGCAAGCTACAGGCAGACACTGGGAGCTACAGGGGTAGCAGTCTCCACGCCCCTCTTCCTGCCCCATGTGGGCATGGCCTGTGGCTCCCTCGCAAACCCTCAGCACCCACCACCTTCTCAACAGCTCAATCCCCTGTGCTGTGCCTCAGCCGTGTCCAAGGATAGCCCATGCTGGAGACTCTCCTACACGCCCCCACTCCCTGTTCCCTGGTGCCTCATTTCACACCTTCTAAGGCCGATTCTGATCCTGACCTTCACCTTCTCCTTCCTATTCTTGCTCCACACTCCTCAACCCAACAAGGCAGTGGGAAAATTACGTGAGACCACAGGTCAAGGAAGCCTGTGCCTGCCACAGTGTCAGACTGATAAAGACTTGTTCCCTCCCTCGCCTCACCCAATCCCAGACTCTATTCCCTCTCAACTCCCCTCATTAATAATAGGCTTTGTAAACTAACATCTTACTGGGCGCTATGTGCCAGGCATTACTCCAAAGCACTTTCTTATGAATTAATACTTGCAAAGCACATAAAACGATGCTTGGCAGAGTGAGGACTCAAGAAATGTTAGCCAGTACTACTGTCATATTATCTCATTTAAATCCTGCAACTATGAGATAAGCTCATTATCGTCACAGTTGGTAGATAAGGAAGCAGAGGCTCAGAGGGGTTAAGTAGCACGTGTGGGGTCAGAATGCCAGGATGCAAACTCAGTAGTTTGGCTCAGGAACCCGAGCTCTCAACCACTCTCTACGGCCACATACTCAGGGCATTTCGTGTTCAAAAACTGGCCCATTTGTCAACTTATTTGATTTTCACCCTTATTCTGGGAAGTGGGTAGCACTAGGGTGTACAGTATTTTACAGATGAATAAATAAAACTCAGAGACTTCAAGAGATTTGCTGAAGGTCATGTGGTCACTAAGTGACCGGGAAATCCAGCCCAGGTTCTCTGGCTCCTGGGCCTGTGCTCTTCCCACGCTGTGTCCAGTGCCCTGGCAACGGGGGCCATCTGAACCCCTCCCTATCCCTCTCCCCCACTGGAAGACACTGTCCATCAGACTGGAGCTCTCCCAGGGTGCAACTGGGCACAGCTCTACCCACAGGGGATGTTCTTCCTGCTCTGGTGACCAACCCAGCTAGCCCTGACCTCACCTGGGCCTTCTGCCTTTTGGCTGCCACAAGGAGGAGATGGTACCGAGGGGCGACAGGAAGGCTGACATCGTCCAGGCCAGCCGCAGGAAGCAGGAGGGCGGATAGAGTTTTCTCAGGGCTGTCTTGGTCCAGAGCCTCATTGATGAGGCTGACTGCCAGGACCTCTGAGAAAGAGAGATCTAACTGGGCAGGGGCCCCAGACTTATGGCTAAGGGATGAGGCTGCCTGAGTTAGGCCATCTTCCCCCCGTTCCCGACTGCACTCACGGTCAGTCTCTTCCTGGACCTGCGCATTGACCTGGCTCACAGTGGCTTGCAGGTCATTCCAGCTCAGGAAGGCCTCATCCACTCCACGCACCTGTCGCAATTTCACCAGGGCATCAAAGTAACTGGCAACAGGGTGAGGGAGAGAGAGGTGAGGTGAGCAGCATGTGAATCATCAGCCAGAAGACAAGGGGAACATTTGAACTATTTTCCTCACTTGGCCTCCGGGACACCATACTCTCTCAGTTCTCTCCTCACCCCACAGGTTATTCTTTCTGAGACTCCTCTGCTGCTTCCTCCCTGACCTCTAAACATTGGAGCATCCCAGTCTTCTGTCTTTATACCTCTTCTCTCTCCACACTCATATCCTGGGTGATCTTACATAATCTCATGGCTTTAAACACCCTATGCTAATGACTCCCAAAAGCACAACTCCAGCCCATTCATTTATCCCAGCTGTCTCCTTGGGATCTCCGTGTGAATATCTACTAAGCATCTCAAACCCAGCAGCTCACATCTGAACTCCCAATTCCCCTGCTCATCCTGCATGTCCCATGGTCTCTGCCATCTTGCCAAAAATCTTGGAGTCACGCCTGACTCCATTCTCTCTCACATCCGTATCTACTGCATAACCAAATCCTGTCAGTTCTGCTTTCAGACTACATCCAAAATCTGACTCCTTTTCCCCACTTCCACTGTTACCGCTCTAGGCCAAGCCCCCATCATATCTTGCATGGATTACTCCACTTGCTAACAGATCACCTTGCTTTTCCCCTCTCATCCCCGTAGTCCACTCTCAGCAAAGCAGCCAGAATGATTGTTAAAGTAGGTCAGATCATCTCCCTCCTGGCTCAAAATCCTCCTGTGGCTTCCTTCCTCACTCAGAGTAAAAGCAAGAGGTCTACATGGTCTGGCCTCTGCAACGCTGTCTCCATCTCCCACTCCTCTCCCTTCCTCACCCCACTCTACCACACTGGCTTGCTAGTATTCTCTGGTCACACCAAGGCCATTTCTTTCTCAGGGCTTCTGCCCCAGATAGCCTCACGGCAACCACTTATGCCTTTTAGGTCTCTCAATAAATGACCTCCTTAGCAGAGAGGCCCTCCATAACCACATTATGTAAGACAGAGAATCCACCCCTACTAGGTCCCTACCCTTCATCCCCTAGGCCTCATTGTATTTTTCTCTGTAGCTCTTCTCTTCTAATCATCTGTCTCCCTCTACTAGCATGTAAGTTTGATGAGAGCAGAAACTGTTTTGTTCACTGCTGTTTCCCAGCACCTAGAATAGTATCTGGCACATGGGTGGGTACTCAAACATTTGCTATGAAACAATGCGTCAATGAAAGAAAGGGGAATGACTATGAACCCATCCACTCCCAGGAAGAAACACAGGCCAAGGAATTGTGAACAGACCCAGAGGGTGGGCCTGGACCCAAGAACAGGGCATCATGCAGAAGGCTAGTCTCCGAGCAGAATTCTGAGTCTTGGCTACATTCCCCCCATCCCCTCACTCCAAACACATGGCTAAGCCTTTCTCACCGCTGAGCATTTTCTCCTTCCACCTCTGCCAGGCCTGTGGCTGGGTTCACCAGGCTGCTCCAGAAGCCACTGGCATCCCTGGCCTGCAGGGCCCGGTTAATCAGGACCACAGCAGAGAGCATCTCCACGGCCACAAAGAGCTCCTCCTGGCCAAGCTCCTACAACAGTGGTGAGGACCAGTTCCCAAGTGGGCAGGTGAAGGGCCTCAGGGCCTACCCACCATCCTGCCCCCAAGGTTCTCGAATATCCCAGAGTCTCTATCCCAAAACCCCATTGATCTAATTCACTCACTAACAATTAATCATACTTAACACTCAAGAATGTTTACTATGTGCTCAAATATAAGTACTTCAAATACATTATCATTTAATTTTCATAACAAGACAATAATAGTATAATACCATAGGTACTATTAATATCCCATTTCACAGACAAGCCCATACCCAATAATGTAAGTTGAACCTAGGTGTCTGATTTCAGAGTGTACACTCAGCCAGTGAGCTCTACCAGCTCTCTTCTGGTCCCTGCTGCACATCAAGAACTGCACTAGGCCCTGGGTGTACAGAGATGAAGATGACATGGTCACCTCCATACTACACTGCACACCCAAGAGGCCCTGGGTCCCATTTCCCTGCCCCGTTCTCCTCCTTCTTTTCAAACATCTGTTTATGCTGTTCCCTCTGTCTGGAGCACCCTTCCTGTCTTCTACAAACAGAATGTTGTGAATAATAACAGCAACAGCAACAATAGCTAAATCTTACTCTCCGGGCTCTTCTCTAAGCAATGTATTAACTCATTTAATCCTTGCAATAGCCCTATGAGGCCAATATATTATTGTTCCCATTTTATATATGAAGAAATTGAGGGGCAGAGAAGGAAAATAAATTGCATAATGTCACACAGCTAAGGACTAGCAGAGCCAGATTTGAACTCAGGCAGTCTGGTTCTAAAGTCCACAACTTTAGTCACTGTGCTTTACCTCTTAGTACTTATTTTATACTCCCTTGTGCTATAGTTATTTGATGTTGAAACTGTGCCTTTCCTGAGGGTCGTGCCTGTGTCCGGGTTGTGTCTGGAGTAGGTGCTCTATAAATATCTGTTGTGTGTGTGATTCTCTATCGATTCTCTTCCAGGAAGCCTTCCCAGACTTACCCCTAGCTCTGCTTCCTCTATTTCCTTGGTCTGAAGACTTATTCCACCTACATCATCTCCTCTTCTCTCCCTGTGTCTCCATCTGGACCCTCAGTTAGAATACACCCTGGTGTATTCTAACTCCTCCAGCAGACTGCCAAGTACCTAAGCAAGGACCTCACTGTCACAGAAGCTGCATGGGGTGGGGTGAGGTGCAACAGCAGAGTGGTTAAAAGCAAGAGCTTCAAGTACCTTCAGCTTTGCACCCACCCCAGCACTGCCAGTCACAGCAGTGTGGGGCAAATGACTTAACTTCTGCATCTCAGTGTCCTCATCTCTAAAATAGAAATAATAAGACTTCCCCTTATAGAGTTCTTTTAAGGATTAAATGAGTGCATAAAGCAGTGTTTACTCAAGGGTATTAGCTATTATAATATGTTCAGTAAGGAAAGGACAGTCATCCCCTTCTCCTCCCCCTAAATCTCTTGCCAGCATCTCAGACTGCCCTCAGAGGGTGCTCTGGACTGCCTGCCCTGATCCTTCCAGCTGCTTGGGAACCCCAGAGCTGGACCCACATTTCTGGGGCTTACCCCCTGCTGCTGCCGCTGGAGCACTGCCAGCTCCTGCTGGTACATAGCCGAGGCAAAGGGGTACACTGGAGGCAGCTGGGCTTCAGGGCACAGCAGCTCCTTCACAGTGTCAGCTGCCACTCCCCTCTGGATGGCTTTGTTGATCCGTCGCACAGCCTGGAGCACTGCAGGGGAGAAGAGCAACAGGCCACACAGGGTGGGCACTCAGTGTCATCTCCACTCTCTTGGCCAACTAGGCTCTGCTGGGGATCTCTGAGGGGAAATGGCTTTGTAACTGCTCTCAAAAACCCTTCTGCTAGGTTCAAAATGCATTTCTAAATGCTCAGGAGGAAAAAGGGCTGGGTTGCTTTAAGAAGAGGCTCTATAAGAAGCAATTTGTCAGGCCTAGAAGTTGAGTAGCTCGGCATGTAACACAGAGTGACTGTCATGGCAGAGGTGAGTTCTTAAGGTAGTGAGCACAAGATTGACAGGGGGCTAATGGAGCGTAACTAAGATGAGGTTAGGCAAGGGGCTCCAGGGACCAAGGCTTGACAACAGCACAAGGAACAAGGAACCAGTTCCAGGGTGGAGCCCTGTGGGTTGCAAGAGTTGGAGTAAGCTAAAAGGGGCTAGATGCATCAATGTAATTTGAGTTTACAAACTCTGGGGCTTATAAAATGCCAAACAGATACGGGCATTGGCATCAAGGAGCACACGATCTACTGGAGAGAAATAAGCAGACCAAAATACCTACAGTGCGCTGCTGCCAATGCCACGTTAGAAGTCCATTCCCCATACGTAAACCCCTTCCTCGCAAAATGCTATGGCAGTGCAGGGAAGAAGGGATTCTGGCTGGGAAAGAGTAGGATGACTTCACAGAGGAGGAAGTCTTTGAGACAGCTCTGCAGGATGTTTTTACCTGCTTCCAACAGGTAAAAGTGTGAGAGAAATGTAACCCAGAGGACCAGAGGCCTGGTGATAGGAAAGGCTGGGGTCGCTTGGGAAGAACAGGTTGTCTGGCTTAGCTGAACTGGGTGAAATGTGAACAGAAGAGATGGGGAAGAACTCTGAAAAGGTCTTACCTGCCAGGTCAAGAGGATAGGACTAAAGTGTAGGCTAAATAATGGAAGAACCCGTGAAGGTCTGAAGATGGTCATCAGGGAGATAAGATCAGATCAGTGCTTCAGGGATTGCTCTGGTAGCAACAATCAGGAATGAACTGAGCTGATTAGGCAAGCAGTAGTCAGGAGTGGCACGGGAGCTACTTGGAGTTAGTGAGCCAGTATCTGAAAGCTCTCTTAGACAAAGGCAAATGGTTACTGAGCAACCTCAAAAGCTGACAGCAAGTCCAGCCTGAGTCAAGCAACTGTAACAGTCTGGTGTCCACGGGCTGCTGCACTGCGCCTCGGCACCTATTTCTCTTCACTCTCGCGGTACAGATTGATCTCTTGGGGGAAGACAATTGCTTATACACATTCTTTTAATAAAGAATTATATTAGTATATAATGTTTTTAAGGGAAATTGAGTTAGAATATGAGTTTCTCTCTCATCTGGGAAATTACTGCATTTCAAAAGCCAAAGGAAGTCAAGCAGGTTGAAACTGTCAAAAATACAGGTGAACTGCCTAAAAGGAAACTGCCTGCTCCAGTAGACCAGCCCAGTGTAGTAGTGTCATGATCTCTAAGGCCTTAATGAACTTATCTGTAGTGTCCCTCCAGGCAGTAGGAATAGGGTAGACTACATGAGGGGAGATGTCCCTTGCCATGCTGGGAGACTGGGCAGCATTTTGCTTTGCCCAATACAGAAGCCAGCAAAGGATGGGATGTTTTTCTGAGAGCCAGCGATACTCCCAGAGTAGGCCTCAAGCCTGGAGATGACTTACTGGCTTGTTCCTGATCACCCTTTATGTTGGCTGCTGCCACGCCGGCCTGGACCTCCTCCTTTTCCAGAAGCTCCACCAGGCCCAGCTCCTAAAAGAAGGAAGAGATGCAGTAGAAGAGAGTCCTCCTGGGGCGTGAACATGTCTTAAGAGCTGCCAACATGAGCTCCCAGGTCCACCCAACCACCTACCCTCAATCCTGCCTCTCTCCCCTTTAGGCAGAATAGCCTGGTCCACCCATTCCTATTAACCTTTCTTTAACCTTTCTTACCCAGCGAGCATCTGAAATAACAACAGACAATGCAAGTATAAACAGTGTCGACAGCACTGAAAACAAGATTGCTAATCTGAGGCCCCAATTCATCAATGGGGGGAGCACATCACTGCCAATGGGACTGCCCCTGAGTCCTTCCCGGTCAGTTTAAGGGACTTTCAGAGGGCAGAAGCTGATCAGTCTAGTCCTCTAAGCTTTGGGGTGATTTAGCCATTTAAACATATAGTGAGCACTTACTGAATACAAAGAACCGACCGTGGTAATGGCCTAAGTAAGAAGCCCTCTCCCATCCTATAGTCAGATAGAGGTGGCAGGTAATAGAGTCTGACCTGTGCCTTCTGCTCTCTGTCTGAGCCGAGCTGCTCCAGGTACCAGTCAGCAAAGTCTCTCCTCACCCCTTGCAGGGCCAGAGCAGGGTCTTGAAGGGCTTTAAGCAAGGCCTCAGGGCTCTGTCTTTCCAGGGCTTCATCAACAATTTCTAGAGCCCCATGGACTGAAAAAAACCAAGACTCCATACTGGACAGTGTGAGAAAGCCCACCTCTCACCATCCCCCAGCTCAGTCCTGGGAATCTACTCTCTTCCTGCCCATCTAGAGTTACCCCTCCCCACCGTCGCCCTCTTAGCACAGCCGGCAGCACATCAGTCTCATAACAGAATCACCCCTCCTTGCCCCCTGGGTTTCTGGGCCCATTGGGTTCACCCCGAATTCTTCGGCTTGGTCTTCACAGCCTTCTCACCTCACCACCCCAGAGCCTCAGGATATCCTCACCCAAATAGGCAAATGCCCACCCATCTTGAGCCTTCACACAGCCCCTCCTGCCCAGATTGCCCCCTACCCTCAGGTATTCTCCACACTCTCTTCTCAAAGGACCCCAGTCCAACAGCCCCCAGCATCAAGAGCTGAAAGGCCTGCCCCTTTGCCTCTGCCCTCTGCATGGTTCTCCATTCAAGCAGAAGCCTCCCTGACAGGCCTGGCGCGGTGGCTCACGCCTGTAATCCTAGCACTCTGGGAGGCCGAGGCGGGCGGATTGTTTGAGCTCAGGAGTTCAAGACCAACCTGAGCAAGAGCGAGACCCCATCTCTACCAAAAATAGAAATTAATTGGACAACTAAAAAAATATATATAGAAAAAAAAAATTAGCTGGGCATGGTGTCACATGCCTGTAGTCCCAGCTACTCGGGAGGCTGAGGCAGAAGGATTGCTTGAGCCCAGGAGTTTGAGGTTGCTGTGAGCTAGGCTGACGCCACAGCACTCTAGCTCAGGCAACAGAGCGAGACTCTGCCTCAAAAAAAAAAAAAGAAGTCTCCCTGACTTTTCTTCCAGACACTGATGGTCAGAAAGCAGAACACATACTCCTTGGACTCTGATTTTCCCCTGAGGCAAAAGTTGGCCGAAGGGAGGCCATAGAGCTTTCTGGCCTGAGAGAAGCCATCCTCAAACCTCCCAGTGCAAAGGATCACCCTGAGACACCCTCCACCCCCTCCTGGTCTGTCTCTCTCACCGTTGACATGGTTGATGTTGCCCTGGATTTCAGCCTGAGTTAGGTAGTGGTCATAGATGTCCTGGCTCTCTCTGTCATCCTGCAAAAACAACATTGAGAGGGAACCTGAGAAAAACAATTCAATCCTCTTTCCCTACTCTGCTCTCCCTGGCTATACCTATTTCTTCTTCTGGTGTCTTCCCAAAGCCAAAGGTCAGTCTGCTCAGGACTCAGGGAAATTGTGGGGTCTAAACCCCTGGCACGGACACAGTTAAGTCAAGCCAACCTTTGGAATCTCCAGTCCAGTCTCATCCTGTTCTACGATGTATTCCACAGTGCCCCTCAGGCCTCCCATCAGATCCGTCCCCCCAGAACCTCTTTTCCAGTCTTCTCGTCTGAATTCTCATTATTCTCCCAAGTTCTCCTACTATTTCTCTAAATCACTGACAAATTACAGTTTCTCCAAGAAGCAACTTTGGAACCTAGAGACAGGACAGATAGCAGTCCTGGTTTCATTTGAGACTTTCCAGGCCACTCAACTTTTCAGCCCCTGCACCCAAGACTCCTTCTTACATGGTTCCTGGCATTGGCAGCCTTCTCCATCTTGGCCTGGGCCAGCAGCTCCTGGTAGATGGCTGCCAGAGGCTCTCGAAGATTCTCTAGAAGAGCACTGGGATTCTGCAAGGCAGCCAGAGTGTCCTCAACCACTCCTCGCTCCACTGCCTCATTGATGGCAAGAACAGCTGCATGGACTGGGAGTGGGAATGGAAACAAGGTCAGGAGGCCAGAACAAACTCCAGACCAGAGCACAAACAGTTGCAGGCCACTCTGACATCACCCCTTTTTCCATCCTCAGGGGCCAGGCAAACCAGGTAGCCTGATGTCCTTGTCCGTGGATGAGAGGGGGCCAGAATCCATCTCAGGGCTATGAGGCTTGGGGTTCTCCCATACCCACCACGCCTCTCCTGGCAGAACAGAGCCCAGTCCCTACCTGCAGCCTCATCCACTGAGAGCTCATTGGCCAGGATGCCCCCGATTTTGCTGAAGGCAGGCAGCTGGAGGCCATATTTGGCCAGTTCAGAGGCCATGTTGCTGAGTTCCTCATCTGCAACGATACCACAGGTACCCGTCAGGAGGCCCAAAACCCCAAAGACCCTGCCCAGACTGTGGTGGTTAGAGAAGGAGTTGGGCTTACCTGTGAATTTCACTTTCCCATATAGATCATGTATCTGAGGGGCCAATCCCAGCCGGAAGAGGAAGAGACTGGGGAAAAAATGGAAGGCATTGGAAGGCACTGGGGCCTATTCATTTCAACACTCTGCCCACAGTGGGTTTATAGGAGATACTGTAGGGCCCTGGAGATGAAACTCACTCAGTGCCTGCCCTCAAGTCACCCCCACTCCACAGGAAGAAATGTTGTTGCACATCAGTTTGAGGAAAGTACAGAGCTAAATTAAATGCTGTCAGAGGTCTGGGGGGATTGGGGAGGCTTCACAGAGAAGGATACATTGTAGTAGCCGGTCACTGGATGGAAAAGGAGGATAGCAAGGGCACAGCAAGCAGAGACCTGCTGAGCTAAGGCACAAAGGCACAAAAGGACATGTGAAGTCAGGAGGAGATGACATGGTGGACACAAGCAACTGGTCAGGCACTTTCTATGATTTAGCCAACTGGTTGCTATGGCTGGCTGTGAGTAGGACCAAACAGCCTTCACCGTTCGAACTATGTGGCTTGCATGTGGCACTCTCTGTGGGTCCTGTTCTGACTCCTTTCTACCTCAATCACAAGCTGAAGGCCCTACCCTGCCTGTCCTTTCCCCTTACCCACACGGTCACACATACATGTGTCCACACACATGCACATAAACCTGAACACAACCGTGTGAATCTAAAACCTTACTCTCCTGAGACGTGCTCTCTATGGTCTACCCTCCAACCTTCCTGCTATGTTTATTGCTGTTGATTGTTGGTTGCATCTAACTACAGGAACCTAGATAACAAAATTTGAGGTTTCTCACCTGAGGGCATGGATGCAGTAGACTACCCGGGGCATGTTCTTCTTGTCGTAGATGTCTGTGGTCTCTGGGAAGAAGGTCTAGAGGGGAGACCAACCATTACTGCCATGGGGACCTTTAAGCAGCACCAGAGAAGGAGAGAGTGGGCCAAAGAATGGGTCTTCTGTCCAACCTGAGGTGTGTGCTCTTTTTTTGCCTGGGGCTTCTAGGTCAGTCTCCCCAGCCATTTCCAGTCAGCCCGGTGTAAAAGAAAGGCACTGGTAACATATACTAGGCCAAGACTCAGCCACAGACATACAGTCACAGGGTGCCATGGACTAACTGAACACTAGATGGGGCTATCCAGGCTGCAGGATGCAAGCCACATCCTCCAGGACAAGCCAGCCCTCAGCCATCTTACAGACACAGTGAGCCTGCGTACCTCACTGTAGACTCTCACCAGGAAGGCGGGATGCTGTGCAGGTGGCCATACTCCCTTGGAGGCCCAACGAGGCATACATTGTGAAGGACCACAAAGGTGTCAGGTGGGTCATCCCTGTCCCCGAGCCAGAGCCCTTGATCAGTGGGGGCTCCTCTAAGAACTGAGTTGCCCCAAGGTGGCTTCCCATGCCACCTAGCGACTGTAATGAGGCCTAACCTCAATATATCTTGGTTACATTTAGGTTCATTATAAAGGACCTAATCTAGAGACTTAAGTGTTCTGGTCCCACTGAGGACACATGCCCTATTTTGTTTCTGCCTCCCACCAAAGTGTCTTTCTTTACTGCTATTTCCTGGCTTATAGTTTCCTTCTACAGTGAAGAAAAAAAAAAGCAGAGAGAAACCATACATTGTGGAATCCTATCATGCCTTAATTTGTATAGCTCTTTACAATTCACAAAGGGAATTAGCACAGACCAACATCATACATTAGACAGAGCAGGGATCACTATCCCCATTTTACAGGTGAGAAACAAATTGAGATTCACATGCATCATGTGTCCAGTGGGGTCTTGGGCCTAGGCTGCTAACTCAAAGTCTACCACCTATGGATGGGGTACACCCTTGCTTCACACTGTGAAATTCTGGCAGAAAGATAGGGCTGGCTGATATGAGCTCCATCTCCTGCATTACTTAGGCGTCCTGCTGCATAATAGGAACCATGCCACTCAGGCCAGGGAGCCTTCACTTCCTTTTATCCACAGGGAAGGAGAAGCAGAGAAAAAATAATAACCCAGTTCAAAGACAAACTGCCCCAAGGAACTCTTCTCTTAGATTAAGTTAGTTCAGAAGACACGTGGAGACGGGGGCTAAAGGTCTGGGGAGACAAAGTGGGGGTTTGGAGGAACGGGTGAAGAGTAAAGATGAATGCCAATCTTGAGGCCCAGTGTTACCGAAGGCAGACCGATGTGGGCTATTGCAGACAGCCAAAAGTTGATGTTGTCCGTGTGACGGAAATGTAAGCCAGTTGCCTGAAAGGGAAGGATAAAGAAGAGAATCTATTTCCACAGTTCTTGGAGCTCCCTATGGGCAGAGCCTAGACCACAGCTTAATGACTCAAGAGGGAGGGGCAGGGAGACCCCACCCTGTGGATTTCCCATCCCCTCCAGGACAGAGAAAGATAGACAGAAACCACCAAGAGTGGATGATCCAGTTGGACATTTGGGAAGGATGGCACAGGGATGGGATTAACAATCCAGTAAGGCTTCCTAGAAAAGGGGAATCCAGAGCTGGGATGGGAAGGAGAGGGCAGTTAGGCTGGTGAGAGCACAGAAAAGGAGCAACATGCCCAGGAAGTACAAGCAGGGTGGCAAAGCCCACATGCCTCTGAGTGCAGATTGCAGGCAGTTCTCATCTCAGGGCATCTTAAAGCCCACCTATCAGGTGCCCCTTGCTGATAAGGATAGTACACACCCACCTGGCTGGTAGACACTAATGAATAGCTTGTTCCAGCACAATGATTAATAGCATCCCCTTTCATCCTCAGAAGTGTCCAGATTTGGACAATAAATTATGTGGTCACCCTACCCTCACAGCTTTGAGAATGGGTAGTTTGAGAGGAAGAAGGTAGAAGGTACAGTCCACTATCCCCCACCTGGTACCGCAGCTGCTCCACGTCATAAATCTTCTTCAAGGGAACCACGGAGGGTGCAAAACAGTGGCCCAGCTTGGCCAGCAGCACTCCGTTCCGGAGGCTCTCCTCCAGCTCCACTGGGGAAGGAAGCTCCTCCTTCAGGCAGGCCTCCATCCAGCTACAAACATGAGAGCACCTTCTCATCCACTCTGGCAGTCCACAGTGGTTTATTCTAACTGCAGAAACTTCTCTCTTTCTCTCCCCTAAGTGGCCCCTGATCCTCCCCTGCCTCCTGTTCCTGCCCTACCCCAAATCCCCTCTCTGCCCATTGCCTTGCTGTTCCCACCTTCTCTCAAGCTGCCCAAAACACCTGGATCAGCCAACCCTCAGGCCTACCCACCCCAGAAAGTCTTCCCTGACAGATCCTTAACCTGCCTATCTTCAGTGAGGCTTAAACAGACTCTTACCCTGTTACATAATATAACTTCTCACTTAGTCTGGTTACATATTTGACTGTTGAACCAAATTGAATCTGCTCACCTCCCTCACTTTGCATTGTTCTCTGAGAATCCAGATATGGAAAGGTCATGTCTACCCAAATGATCTACACGGCTTGTAACCCAACTTTGATGATGATGAGGGTAGTAGGGAACCTCTGGGTTGATGGAAGGGGAACAGCGCAAAGGGACAGAAAGGTCACAGCTCTTGGAATCGGAAGACCCACTTTCCACACCATCTCCCCCACTTCGCCTCTCTGAGCCTCAGTCACATAATCTTCAAAATGAGGATAACACCACCTGTGCTGCCTGCTTCAGTGGGCAGTTGCCAGGATCAAATGAGCTAATGAATGTAAAAACGCTTTGAATATAAATGTGAATTATTATTATTGCTGATGGTTATATGAGGGAGATTAAGGGCTGCTCAGATGGACTCTCCAAATTTCCCTACA
Organism: Avahi laniger; assembly: GCA_963575035.1. NCBI lineage: Eukaryota > Metazoa > Chordata > Mammalia > Primates > Indriidae > Avahi > Avahi laniger. The sequence goes on from CAUYSK010031812.1 coordinate 41,380, forward strand.
TATTGGAGTCTAAAAAGAAAGTATCTGTTTCCAAAGAGAGAGTCAGTCACACTTTGCTTCATGACTTCCCTGCCATAAACACCTGATTTTTCCCCGATTGCCCTATTCTACCTACTTCCTTTGAGAGCATTAAAAATATACTGCTGAGGCCAGGTGCAGTTGGCTCATGCCTGCAATCCCAGTACTTTGGAAGGCTGAGGTGAGAGGATAGCTTGAGGTCAGGAGTTCAAGACCAGTCTGGGCAAAAAAGAAAGACCCTGTCACTATAAAATTTAAAAATTAGCTGGGTGTGATAGCGCATGCCTGTAGTCCTAGCTACTTGGGACACTGAGACAGGAAAATCCCTTGAGCCCAGAAATTTGAGGTTACAGGGAGCCGTGATCACATCACTGCACTCCAGCCTGGGAGACAGAGCAAGATCCTGTCTCTTAAAGAAAAATAAAAAATGGATTTGAAGCTGGGCACAGTGGCTCACACCTGTAATCCC
>CAUYSK010031815.1:0-33703 GCA_963575035.1 Avahi laniger
CATCCTGTTCTGACACAGCCAGAGGCCAGGCAGGGCCCTGTACATTCCACACAGCAACACAGCCAGGGACAGACCTGCAGACATCACACAAAGGGAAGGCCCTAGGGGCAGCAGTGCCAGACCCCCTCAGCCAACTCTGGAGACAAAGCAGACCCCACCAGACAGTCCTCTACCCTCCCCAAACTCCAGGGCATACGAGAGCTCAAAAGAGTCTTTCATCACACAAAATGTCCAAACAAAAGAAGGGAAATGGACTATAATGTGGGCACAGGAACTCTGATTCAGTAAGAGCCCAGTACTCCAAGAGGGAAGTGCCCCGGGAAGAGCAGGCTCCCCCAGGGCAGGCGGAGCTGAGATTCAAGAGAGGAGCCTAGGGAAGAGGCACCCACCAGGAGGGCAGGAGGGAAGAGCTGCCCCAGGGCCAACCCTGCAAGGGCTGGTGGGAGAACCCCAGGCCCCTAGCAGGGATGGGGTCCTCAAGTTCCTCCCCTCCGTGGGGCTAGGAGAGTTTGGGGCCCCCATGCCTCTCCATCAGACCAGCTGGGTCCTTGTACCCTGAGAGGCCCTATCCGGGAGGGGAGCATGTCCATGGGGGCAGCACCACCACACACCCTGCACTCAGGCAGGAAGCACCGTTTCTGCTGGGCACTTGGCACAGTGAGAACGAGGGACTCCAGATTCAGGAGGCTTCTTTGGCACAATTACACAGTGACAGTGCATGACAGGGGTCACCCAGCGAGGAGGGCACCAGGGCTCTGCCTGGGAAGCCAGCAGCCTCCCATAGGAGCTGCAGTTTGCCAGAGACAGGAAAAGCAGCAGAGGGAGTGAAAGCCCCAACAGGGAAACCCAGCACCTGGGAGAAGCAAGGCTGAGGGCGAGAGGGTCATAGCCGCAACGATGTCAGCCCTGGCTCCTCCTCCTGGGGGTCTCCCACCTGCCAGACCTTAAGCAGCAGCCTGAGTTAGGGCATCAGTCCTCACAGCCACGCTGGCAGTAAGTACTACAGTCTGACAGATGAGGGCTGCCCCAGAACGGTTAGGCGAGACCCTGGAGGTCACACGGTCAGTAAATGGCATGGTCGAGGCAGCCCAAGTTCCTAGCACAGCACAGCACAGCTGCTAAGTGCCCCGAGGTGCTCTGGGCAGATCCTGGCCTGCAGGGTGTGTGGAGGGAAGGCAAGACACCAAGCACACAGGACGGGCTCGGCAGCTCACAAAGCAGGACCTAGCTGAGGAGAGCGAGCAGGCACCAACAGCAGCCCTGGCTGAGCCTCCAGGGAACAGTCCTTCATCTGTTCACCTGCACCATGTGTCCACCGGGTGACATTTCAGAAAGCTGGGCAATTATGCCTTCCCCCAGCCTGTTAAATGAGCTTCTACCTGTGTTTTCAGGATGAGATTTTTGAAAAGGAGTTTAAAATATCCTCTGAATATCTGAGTTCTCATCTGTCCAGGTGAGCCAAGGGAAGGGCTTAGCTAACTCAAACCAGCTACAAATCACCCACCATGGTGAGAAGCATCTAAGTGGGAAGGAGACTGGCTTGAGATTTCTGATGTTTGCGAACAGGAGATGATGATGAACTGCTAGCCCTCTTACCCAGGCAGCAGAGAAACACGTTCAGAAGCCAAGATGCTGAGCAGAACCTGCTCTAAGAGTAGACTGAGTTCCCATCTTCTACCTAATAGTTTCCTGGGGTCATTTACCCGCAGTTCTTAAAAATAAACTAAGGAGATGGTATCAAGAAAGACTCCTGACATTTGTCCAGCTTTAAAATCTCAAGAAAACAGACTACCTGAAGAGTCAGCTCAAAGCATCTATTTAAAAGAGAACCAGCACTCAGCTTCTAAGAGAGCAGCCAATTAGTGCCCAGCCCGCTGAACCTCTGCCTCCTGACATTTATGGTGCCAGCGATGAGAAAAGCCCGTGGCAGTGAGCAAGTCTCTTAGCAAGGGATGATGTTCCTGTGCTACTTTCCACAAACGGAGCTGGACACAAACGGGGCCCCTGGAGCAGTGGACGTGGTGACAGACCCAGCCTCCATCCCTCACTTTCCTGTCCTGTGAAGGGGGGATAGCACCCCACTGCTGTGGCCAGGGCTCCTGCACAGACCTAGCGAGATGACGATATGAGAGCACCTCAGACAGCAACAATGATTGTATGCAAGGCCTCAAAGTGGGTGCACTGACCGGAAACATCTACAAAAAATAACCCACAGAGGGTCCCAGGTCACTGATCCAAAAATAAAGATACTAGACCTAAAAGAGGATCATGAAACGGGAAACCTCAAATTCCATTTTCAAGTAAGGACATAAGCACTCAACACACATGAAAAAGGGGCAGAGACACAGGGCAGCAGATGTGGACCCCAATTCCTAAAGTCCCCCTCCTTCTCCACTAAGCACAGGCACACAGGACCCCTCAGGCTGGGGGAGGGGCAGGGCACCTGGCAGCCATGGGACATGGTGTGTGTGCCCAGAAGAGCCATTAAAAACAAAGACACAGACTGGTACTGGTCACCTCCATGTGTGCCAAGTGCTCTCCAGAAAGAGCTCAGCCTGAAAACCCAGCATGAGCAAACCCAGGGATGTTTCTGAGAACCGTCTGTTGTGTCACTCAGAGTGATTTTAAACATGGAGGTTTAGTAAGTTCCTTCTGCAAGGAAGTAAGGAAATGATCACTCAAGTGGTTTCCGAGCCCATCGTCAGCCCCACACGAGCCACGCGCTTGGGCAAGGCAGGTGTTCAACAACTCTACTGTCCCCCGGGGGTCGGGCTTCATTAAAAACCACAGACCTCGGAATAAATAACCCAGCTTCACACTCCCAGGCAAATTGGCTGATAAATGATGTTACTGTGCACCTAATAGGGCATTTCAAACAACGGTGAATTGAAACTGAGAATCTGCAATAAAGCAACGGATTTGAGTAACGACATACGAGTTGGAGTTGAAAGGCACACTCAGAGGATGAGGACATCTGAATGCCCTCCTTAAGGGGGTCTCTCACCAATCCCCACTTTGGGGACAGTCTTGCACGGGGCTAGCCACAAGCCTGACTCATTTGTCCCAGCAGAAATCAGCTCGTGCTAACGTGAGTGGGGCCCGCGGCCCTTTGCCCATCCTCCCCTGCTTACGATGATGGGGAGACAGACGTGGATCCGAGGCTGTGATGAGGGCACCCAGAGAAGGCAGCACTCAGTGCAGCCCCAGGGCCCTGTAGAGTGGCCACCAGATAAGACCTGAGGGCCAGGAGAGAGGAAGGAGGCAGAGCTGAGGCTGGAGAGGTCGCAGAGGCAGGCCTGGCCTGCTTCCTGAGGATCTGGGGTTTTCCCCAGAGCAAAGGAGACCGCCTTTCAGAACGCTGCCCCGTGGAGGAAGCGCCACGTGGAGGAGAGGGCAGGGCTGCCAGGAAATCAGCATGAGCAGCTCTGGGAGCGGCACAGGTGAGGGTCTGCAGAAGGAGTTCCTGAGCCTGGGGCTGCAAGAGGTCCAAGACCCACAGGAAAGCCCCTGGGTTTACAACTTCACACCAAGCAGAGACCACCCACCACAGCGAAGTGCTTGGTGAATGGGCTGGTCACTGTGGGTTTCGGTGCCAAATTCCCAGAGCTGGGGTCAGGTTTTAAAGGCCCACTGGGGACAACGAAATGTGGGAAGCCAGTACTCAAGAACCCGCTGCCCACGTGGGCACACTGCCAGCACGGGAGAGGCGACGACCACAGGGCACAGTGAGGATGGACAGCCTGGGAGCCGGTGGGGTGGACTCTAGCCAGTAGCTGTGTGACCTGAGGCAAGAGACTTTTGCTCACACCTGAAAGAGGACACTATCCACTGATCAGTCCTGTTATGATAATTAGAATGAATGTATGGAAAGCTCCGACACATGACAGGCACTCAATAAATAAAATGCTTTTTTTAATCATAGTCATCAGTTACAAGAATATAGGGAGGCTGCTTCAACGCACAATAAATTCAATATCTGGCTTGGTCTCGTCCCCTGTTGAGCACTTGAGCTGCTGAAGCCTTTCCCCCAAATTATTTCCAAATCAATTTGGTTTTCATGAAGCCAGATGATGATTCCATTCTGCATATACTTTACAGTTCCCTGGTCCCAGACTAACCGTTTTACAATTCTCTCATGAGCTGCATGTGTCACCGGCCAGCCCCACCTCGGATCTCACCAAACAGCCCTGTTGAGACCCGGGCAGAGCTGCACACAGCTCGAGCCCCTGACACACAGCACTGGCCACAGAGGCAGGCAAGGGGAGGCCGGGCGACCACTGATAACGTGGGCAGTTCAGGGCTCATGAAATGCTCGCTCATCAACAAAGGAGTCACAGAAAACACAAGGCCTTTTCCAGAAAATGACTGTTAGGAGAGTCCTGGCCGACCTGCTTCCACATGAGGGAGACATCTGGTGGAAATCACACCAGGAGGTGCCCAACAGAGAGCTCTGGTGGCACACCTCCCCAGGCTGTATCGATGCAGCCTCAGCCATCGCAGGATTCCTGGCATGGACGCTGGGTCAGATGCCACCCAGCGTGGTCACTGAAACCAACGCCCTCTGCCCAGGGCCAGGCCTCCCACCTCCAAAGGCCTTTCTGTCCTTTTTACTCTGGGAAGCAGGACAGGCAGCTGCTGAGCTCTGCCCTGAGATGGATCCAACTGGACTTCCCTGCACATGGGTCCCTTCTGTCCACCTTCCCAGGAGCAGGATGTCCATGTTCTGGGCTCACTGCAGTGCTCTGTCCCCCAGACCCCGCAGCCCCCCAAGGGCCAGCCAGCAGTAAGCTGACAGCGGCAGGGGAGGAAGTGCTGCCACTGGCTTCAGTGTCCGGGCCTCATGGGAGAAAGAGCACTGTCTGGCCGTGATCAGCTGGCCACAGCAGAGGCAGCACATTAACCCCACCTGCCAGTGATGGGGACACCATGAGAAGCCCTTGCAGAGGCTAAAACTGGACTGTGGGCAGGCAGCTCTTAATCCCTCCAGGCCCAGAGGCAGTGAAAGTAGCAAGGACCAAGCAGTAGCGTCACCAGGACGATCCCGCAGGACCCCTCAGAGGAGCGCTGACTGGGACAGGGAGGAAGGCATGGAGGGGCGTGAGACCCAGGGAAGGCCTGGGAGAGGCATTCGCCCACGGTGGAAAGCCAGGGTTCTGACTGCAGAAATCTGAAAGTGTTGTAACAGGCATGGAAGAACAAAAGTTTATCTCTGCGGGACCATTAAATTTGGACAGGCACAAGCAGGTCGAGCCGTCTGTTTCTAAAAGGCTCCATGAGCTCCCTGCTGACATCCACACCTGCCTGGCAACACCCTCCATCATGGGTCTGTATCCACCACCTGCTGGCGACAAGGACTTGGAGGGAAATACCAAAGCTCAGAACAGGAAGCCCTGGGTATTTCTCTTCCTGAGGAGAGAACTTATGTGCCCCCCACCCCCATGTCTGTACAAAGGCAGCCAGGCGAGCAAAGCACACACAGCTGGACTTGAGGGCTCCTGGCTTCTGCAAGCACATCAGAAAAACAAACGCAGTTATTTTTACACACGCAATGAAGACAGTCCAGGGAGCTCAATGCATAGCCCCAGGCTCGGGCCAATAGGCGTCTGGGTCCTGTCTGGACATGAAGACAATGCCCAATGTGGCCACCACCGACAAAGGGCAGACACGGTGGGAAGGCAGGTTGACAGGCATGGAGAGCTCAGCTCCCAAGAGACCCCGAGCCAGGATGGCACCAAACAGTCCATAAGGCTGTGCTTTTGGGAACCAGCAGACGGGGGAAGAAAACAGCTCACCACAGGCAGGGTAAGGACCAGGCCGTGGGCCAAGGAAATGCTACCTGGAGGCTACCTCAGGGTAGCTACCCTAGATTATGCCCCAACCCTGGAATAGGTGACTGGATGGGCACAGACACCAGGTTCACTAGAGGTCCAAGCAGCTCCAACCTATGCTGTACCAACAGCATCCAGGCTCTTCTGCATTAGTTGCCACGTTGCCATGGCTAGAGGCTCCAAGCCGAGAGTTCCCTTCACTCTGCTGCAGCTCCCCATAGTCCAGGCAGCCATCAGTGGGTACCCAGTGCACAGACCCCAGGAGTCTGGAACAAAGGAGCAGCTCCGAGGTCAGAGCCTCCCACTATGCGTCGTACACCATGTGTCTCTGGGCATCCCGTGACATCGGGCCACGTTCTCTCTCTCAGACCCCACTGAGTTTCGTACAGGGGTGTCTCATTGCTCCTCCTACACTGTGGGCCTCTTAGAGAACAAGCAGGATGTCAGCTTCCTCCAGGCCCCCGTAGCCGACCAAGCATGCAGGGCAGGCACATCATGGGGCACTTAAGGGACACGTCCAGGCAGGCCTGGTGCAAGTTCTGAGAAACGGAAGGGACAGAAGTGTTCTGAGGTCTGGCAAGGCACAATCCCTTTCATCTCTCTAGCTTGCTATGGAAAGCAATATTAAAAATGGCCTCAATACAATAAAATCTGTTACATTTATGGCAAGAAAATATGGAAAGGCAGTAAAATTAGCAGAGCATAGAAATGAGAGGATCCTGAACATCCTTGGCTTCCAACAGAAACAGACAAGGAACAGCTCAAGACTGTTCAGTGAAAAGGAATTTAAACCAATTTAAAATTCAAAGCACTATTTCTCCTTCTCTGCTGAGCCTGTGGGTCCCAAGGGACATTCTGCACAAGCACTGATGGCATCCTTGCTGAAGTTCTCCCAGCTGATCTCACAAACAAGCTGGAATATTTAGAAAATTCGTGGCTACAAAGGCTGAGCAGGTTCTGATACGGAGGGCAGTGGCAGGAGGCAGCTCAGGTGTGACCCCTCCCCCAGCTGGGCTGGAAAGCACAATGAAGCATCGGGACTGCTTCCTTCCATACAGCGACTGGCAGTCACAGAGGTCTGCACTGCCCACCACACAGGTCTGAGGAGCCTGGCCACACACATCCTAAATCCCTCCCAGGAACTCCCAGCGAGAGCTGGTTATTAAAAGGAGCCTGGCACCTCCCTTCTCTTGCTTCCTGTCCTGCCATGTGATCTCTGCACCTTCTGCCTTGATGGGAGGCTCCCTGAGGCCCTCACCACCAGAAGCAGATGCTGGTGCCATGCTTCTTATACATCCTGAGAGCCAAATAAACCTCTTCTTTATACATTACCCAGCCTCAGGTATTCCTTTATAGCAATGCGAATGGACTAACACAGAAAATTGGTACCAAGGACAGGGTTGTTGCTGTAACGATACTTAGAAATGTGGAAGCAGCTTTGGAAGTTGGCAATAGGCAGAGCTGGAAGAGTTTGGAGGGCTCAAAAAAGGACAGGAAGATGAGGGAAAGTTTGGAACTTCTTAGAGAATAGTTAAGTGGTTATGTCTAAAATGCTGGTAAAAAATATAGACAGTAAGGGCTGTGCTGCCAAGGTCTCAGGTGGAAATGAGGACTGTACTGGGAATAGGAGCAAAGGTCACCCTCCTTATGCTGGAGCAAAAACCTGGCTGCACTGTGCTCATGCCCTAGGGCTCTGTGGAGGGCTGAACTTACGAGTAATGATCCTGGGTATCTGCAGAAGAAACGTCTAAGTAGCAAAGCATTCAAGGAGTGGCATGGCTGCTTTTAACAGTCTACAATCAGATACCGGAGCAAAGAAATGACCTAAAGTTGAAATGTATAATTAAAAGAGAAATAGAGCATAAAACTTCAAAAAATTCTCAGCCTGGCCATGTGTCACAGAAGGAAAGAGCACTTTCAGGAGAGAAACCAAAGGGTGTTATGGAGCTACAACTTGCCAGAGACACCAGCAAGGGGGAGGGGGAGCCTGGTGCTAAGAGCCCTGCAGACACTTCAGAAATCTTTGTGGCAATTCCTCCCATCGCAGACCTAAAAGGACAGAAGAGTTTCTAGAGACAGGAGTTGGGGGCTGCTGCCACCTCCAGATGCTGTTCCCTGAGCATTCCTGCTGCCCCGGCTCCAGCCACAGCTCAAAGGGTCCCAGGTATGGCTCAGGCCACTACTCCAGAGGGCAAAAGCCGTAAGCCTTGGCAGCTTCCACGAGGTGCTAAGTCATGCAGAATGTAAGAGTGGTGGAGGCTTGGAATCTTCCACCTAGTTTGTAGCAGATGTACTAAAAAGTCTGGGTACCCAGGCAGAAGACTGCCACACACACAGAGCACCTGCAGAGAGACTAGACCAAGGCAATTCAGAGCAGAAATGTGGGGCCGAAAACCCTGCAGAGAGTCCCTAGCAGGGCATGTCTAGTGGAGCTCCGAGAGGTGGGCTGCTGCCCTCCAGACCTCCAAATTATGAAGCCAACAGCAGCATGCGACCCCAGCCTAAATAGCTGCAGGCAGCAGACTCCAACTCCAAGAGCAGCCACATGGGCTGTGTCCAGTAAAGCCCCGGGGATGGGTTGCCCGAGGCCTTGGGAGTCCATCCCCATACCACTGTGTCCAAGATTTGGGACATGGAATCAATGACAATTGTTTTGGAGCTTTGAAATTTAATGTCTGCCCTGCTGGGTTTCACACTTGTGTGGGGCCTGTTACTCCTTTTTGTTTTTTTCTTTTTTTTTTTTTTTTTTGACTGACTTCTCCCTTTTAGAATGGAAAAATTTACCTGTTGTCTGTTCCACCATTATATTGTGGAAGTATATAACTTGTTTTTGACTTTACAAGCTCACAGGTAGAAGAAACTTGCCTTAAGTCCCAGATGAGACTTTGGACTTTTGAGATGATGCTGGAACAAGTTAAGACTTCTACGGACTGCTGGGCTGCAGTGACTGTATTTTCTATGTGAGGACAATGTGAGATTTGGAGGCCCAGGGGCAGAATGCCATAATTTGGTTTAATCCCTTCAAATCTCATGGCGAATGTGATCCCCAGGTTGGAGGTGGGGCCTCACAGGAGGTGTCTGGGTCATGGGGGCAGATCCCTCATGAATGGCTTGGTGCCATCATGGTGGTAGTGAGAGAGTGAGTCCTCATTCCATTAGATCCCCTGAGAGCTGGGTGTTGAAAAGAGCCTGGCAGTTCACTCCCATCTCTTGCTTTCCCTCTGGCCGTGTGATCTCTGCACATGCCAGCTGTCCTGCTCCCGTCACCATGAGTGGGAGCAGCCTGAGGCCCTCACCTGACGCTGATGCCGAGTCCAGGCTTCTAATACAGCCTGCAGAACCACAAGCCAAATAAACCTCTTTTCTTTATAAATTACCCAGCCTGGGGTATTCCTTTATAGCAACACAAAAATGAACTAAGACAGAGATCTTGGTTACTTTCAAGTTTTGGTGATTGTGAATAAAGCTGCCATAAACGTGTGTGCTGGTTTCTATGTGGACATAAGTTGTTCACTCACTTGGATAAATTCCAAGGGGAACAACTGCTGGATCATACAGTAAGAGTATGTTTAGTTTTCTAAGAAACTACCAAACTATCTTCCAAAGTGGCCATCCCATTTTGTCTGCCCACCAGCAATGAATGAGAATTCCTGTTGCTCCACATCCTCACCAGTATTTGGTGTTGTATTTTGGGATTTAGCTGTTCTAACAGTATGCAGTGGAATCTGGTTGTTTTAACTTGTAATTCTCTAATGATATATGACCTTGAGCATCTTTTCATATGCTTATTTGCCACCTGTATGTCTTCGTTGCTGAAGTATCTGTTCAGATCTCTTATCCATTTTTAAATTGGATTGTTTTTTTTCTTACTGTTGAGTTTAAGAGTTCTTGGCCGGGCGTGGTGGCTCACGCCTGTAATCTTAGCACACTGGAAGGCCGAGGTGGGCGGATTGTTTGAGCTCAGGGGTTGGAGACCAGTCTGAGCAAGAGCGAGACTCCTGTCTCTACTAAAAAAAATAGAAAGAAACTATCTGGACAACTAAAAATACATAGAAAAAGTTAGCCGGGCATGGTGGCGCATGCCTGTAGTCCCAGCTACTCGGGAGGCTGAGGCAATAGGATCACGTAAGCCCAGGAGTTTGAGGTTGCTGTGAGCTAGGCTAACGCCACGGCACTCACTCTAGCCAGGGCAACAGAGTGAGACTCTGTCTCAAAAATATAAAAATAAAAAAAAGAGTTCTTTGTATATTTTGGATAGCAGGCCCTTATCAGACATGTCTTTTGCATGACACGAAAAAGAAAAATATTTTCTCCCAGTTTGTGGCTTATCCTTTTATTCTTTTGACAGTGTCTTTTGCAGAGCAGAAATTTCTAGTTTTAATTAGGTCCAGCTTATCATGTATTGTGCTTTGGCGTCATATATTAAATGTCATCGTCAAACGGAAGGTCAGCTAGATTTTTTCCTGTTGTCTTCTAGGAATTTTAAAGTTTTGTATTTCACATTTAGGCCTATGATCCACACTGAGTTAACTTTTGTGAAAGGTGCAAGATCTATGTCTAAATGGTTTTCTTCTGTGGATGTTCAGTTGTCCTAACACTGTTTGTTGAAAAGACTGTTCTCCATTGACATGGCTTTGCTCCGCTGTCGAAGACCATGTGATCGTATTTGTGAGGGTCTATTTCCAGACTCTCCAGCCTGTCTGTCATTCTTTCATCAACATCACAGCGCCTTGATTACTGTAGTCTTAAAGTCAGGTAGTGTCAGTCCCCCAACTTTGTTCTTCAATGTTGTATGAGCCATTCTGGGACTTTTGCCTCTCCATCTAAACTTTAGAATCTGTTGATACCCACAAAAGAACTTGCTGAGATACTTAGTGAGACTGAATCTACAGATCAAGTTGGGAAGAACTGACATCCTGACAATACTGAGTCTTCTATCCACCAACATGAACTATCTCCACATTTATTCAGATGCTTGATTTCTTTCACCAAATTTTCATAATTTCCTGATAAATCTCACATACCTATTTGTATCTAAGTATTATACTGGTGCCAATGTAAATGTTACTGTATTTTTAATTTCAAATCCCAATTGTTCATTGTTAGTATATACAAAAGCAGCTGACTTGTGTATACTAACCTTATATCCACGCCCGGGAACAGATAGGGAAACAATGCCACAGCACTAGCCAGCCTCTGCACACTAGGGAAGGTGGCTAAGTGACCCTGGGATCCACTGGCTTCCAGAATAATCTCTTACGGCAACTGCTACAGAACTAACCACTCAGAAAAGTGATTGCATTGGGGATAAAATTTTTTTCTAGTGTTTGAATAAAAGGGAGAGTTTCACATTTTATCCACTTCCATATCCCTTAACAATAAAAACTTATTTAAAAACCATGAATATGTAAATGTAATTTTAAATATGGAAATGCAAAACACGCAAGGAAACAGTCTAGGTGTGAAATATTAATGGCATCTCATCTTGCTGAAAGACGCAACACAAGCTGGCTGAAGCAGCAGTTTCAGGGGTCCTGGCCAGCACCCTCGGAGCCCAGCGACAGCGGTGTTGGACCTTGCCCCTTCACGGAGGAGCAGCATCCTTGGTCAGAGGCTCTCCCTAAGGAGGAAGACCCATCACCATGCAGAACCCGGCCTCAGCATACAGCGCCCCCCACACCGGGTTCAGTCGTGCGCTGGGCCAGCAGGGCCAGGAGACCGGCAGCGCCTGCCGGCGAGCCTAGCCTTCCCTCGGGGCCCTACAAGGACCACACTCTCTTAAGAGAGATGGTGGCTTGATCTCAGGCACAGAAGCCAGAGTCGCAATCTGAAACACAAGGGCACCTCAGGTGGGTCCCGGGACAAGTTGAAGGGGCTTGTCACTGTGAAGGGCACATCCGCCTGAAACTGGTAGTGTGGGTACCTGGGGTCCATGTCTCCCATCCCTGGACTTCATTAACACTGACCAGGAAACAACTAGAAGACCAAGAATGCCCCATTAGGAGAGAGAAAAAAACAGCCCCAGGGAGGCACCTGTGACAGATGCCCATCCACACTGAGGCCTTCTGGCTGCACACCCTCCTTCCCTCCTCTTCTCTCTCCCTCTAACTGGCCACCAAATCTGGCACCAACCCTGGTACCAACATCCCCGCTGAGGAGGCCCCACTAGGAAGTTCTCAGAGGAGAAGCAGGAGCAGTGACTGCGAATGGCGCAGGCACCATCTCACGTCCAAGCCTGGGCACTGCAAGCAGGTGCCAGAGTCCTCGCAGCTGCTTCGCAATGACAGCCTGAGGAGGGCCCAGCCTCCTCCGTGCAGCCCAGCTCTGTAACAGACGTGGCTGAGGCCTCCCATCACGCCAAAAGTCCCAAACAAGAAGAGAAGGGGTTTGAGAACCAAAAGCATGGCAGACTTCAACAGATGCACCAGGAGTCACCAGGGCAGGCCAGGGTGGCTGTGCCGAAAGCTGTGCCTTCAGCCTCCAGGTGGGAGCACACAGGGGTGGCCACCTCACACAAGGGCTCAGAGCACCTGACTTACTGAGGGGCCTGTGTTAAAGTGAGTAGCGCCAGACACCAGGAGCAGGGATGGTAGACCCACGGGGTACCCGACATCTTCCTGAAAAGCAGCTGACTGGGCATGTCCTACAGAAGAGAAAACTGACTCTGAGGAAAGCAGAGAGACTTCCTAGGCTCTCCTCAGCATGTCTGACAGCACTGACCACAGCTGTCTCATGCCAAGCTCTGAAATGAGGCCAAGTGCTGTGCTGAGGGTGCACACTATGGCTACCGCCCAGCAGGCAGACACTGCTGTGGCCCCTGTGTCAGAGACAGAGACAGTGTGCTTCAAAGGCTGTCTCCTACTGGGGAAGCACGGCCGGGCCAAGTCAGTGGGTGAGATCCCGGCACGATGCAGGCGAACTCTGCATCCCGGGCCACCACTCAGCCCCAGACCAGGCTGGTGGGCGCAGCATAGGAGCCCCTGCATCCCAGTACACACTTTAGTCACTGTCCAGACAGCTGGTGGGAGACAGGCTGGGGGTCAGCCCAATATGCGATACACGAGGAGCCATCGGCAAGAGGATGAGGACACAGGCAGAGATCACGGCAGGTTCTCTACAGCCAGCTGAGCCCCCAAGCTTCCCTCAGAGGGTGGGCCCTGGAACTCACCAAGGGAAACAACACAGCCCACTGCAGGGGGACCACAGAGCCTGCCACAGCTCAGAGCCTCACTCCCAAGTGCACAGGCCCAGGGCCTGTCAGCCTGACTGCACCTTGTGGACTAAAAGTTCTGAGAAGGCCTCAATGAGGTCTGATGGCGCTAAAGGGGGCTCCTTCCAGGACAGCCATGAGATCAGCCCCCACCCTGGATCAGCCCCATCCCACACCAGACAGGGCTCCCATTCAAATATCTGCTCTCTTCACAGATATACCAGCTCTTATGCTATTTCCTACGTTTTGATCCCCCCGGCAAAGTTCTGGCCCCAGTCCTGTAAAATCTAACTCAAAAGCTAAGAAATGTTCCCTGATCTACTGTGCAGCCAGAAAATAGATGTCTCTCCCACAGAACACACTCCCTTCATGTTTTCCAGTGTTTGAGTTAGTGTATGTGCAGACATGTGCAGGCATGCACTCATGTGCACTTACACGCACAAATACCCCTTAGGTCCTCCCTACGCACAGCTCTCAGCTCCGTGCCGCCCAGCACACAGCCAGCACCAGTGCAGGCTGATGTAATAGGACGAGCACACCGCAGAGCAACCAGCTTGGCACCCAGGCCTGCCTGCTAGGGCCGCTGCACAGCAAACCCTGGGCAGAACGCTGGGCTGCTTCCACGACGGCACAGGCACAGACCGGGGGCACAAGCAGCCTTCCAGGTACCACTTGAAGGAAATCAGATAACTCGCCACTTGGGCATAAAGCAGAACAGAAAAGTTCACCCTCTAGTAGGACACGTGGCAAGAGCTTTGGGCATTGTTCTGTGTAGTCTGAAGCCAGAATGGGTCAGCACCAGGCCAGCCGCAGGCATCACTCAGCCACCACAGCTGCCAGAGCAGGTGACCCACACACAAAGGAAGGAGGGAGGACACAGAGGAAGAACTGGAATGAGAAGAGAGGAAGGCGCCAGGTCATACACCACAGTCAGTCTCTAATGACGCTCCACCGGCCTCCCAACCCTAGCTGGTGGGGTGAGGGCTCAGGAACCCAGGCAGCCACCACACCACCCCGTTCTCAAGGAGTTTGCTGGTTTTCCAGGGAAAAGGCAAATGTTTATTTATTCACTCAGCAAACACCTGCTGAGTATGGATGAGGTGCGAGGCACACAGTGACCAAAGTCCCTGCCCTGCCATGGAGTTCACGTTCCACCTGAGAGAAATACACAATGAACATATAAATAAGCAACAAACTGATGGACAGTGCTGAGATCGGAGCAACCAGGAGGCTGTGTCCTCATTTGGTCCGGGACACGAGGTAGTCAGTAGAGGCAGGGCCTGGACCACAGCATGGGAGAGCCACATAGTCCACAGGCCTCATGGACACAGGAGGAAGACCATGCAGGGAAAGAGGCCACAGGCCAGGACTGCGCAGACGGGAGAGGGTGCATGTGGGGGTCTGCCTCACTCACTCATGCTCTCACTGTCTCTCTCAATCATTCTCTCACTTTCTCTCACTCTCAATCTCTCTTTCACTGTCTCTCGCTCACTTTCTCATTGTCTCTCTCTCTTTCTTACTCACACATTCTCTCAGGGTAGAAAATGGTGATACAAATTCTTGTCACCTGAAGGAAAAGGCGCGATGCAGACCGCTGTGCACACGGTAATGTGGAGGACAGAGCGAACACGCAGGGAACGAGCCCACACCTCCAGTTGGAGATTGAAACAGAGGGACTGCGGACGGGGGCCTGGAAGGATGGAGAGCAGCACGCGTGGGGCCTGGGCCGTCACAGAGCAGCTGGTGCAGGAAGAGGAGCAGTGACAGCATCTGTCTGGAGCACGAGGAGCTCAGCCACTGATGCTTCCTTCATTGAACAACTGCTCAGAGGGCTAGGCCTATGCTGGACAGCAGAAACACAAGGGTCACCATGCAGACACAGGCCTCACGGAGTACATGGTTGTGCCAAGCAGAGGGACAGTGTGACAGGTTGTGTGGCAGGGCAGGGCACCCAAAGTCAGAGGAAATCTCTCCACCCAGGCTGAGGGAGCAGAGCCCTGCACACCTTCCAGCTCAGCCCAGGAGCCCAGGAGCCTCTCCAGAGAGGAGAACATGGGAGCAGAGCACATGCCTAGAACACAGCCAGGGATCACGGGAGGACGAACCACCGGGACAGAACGGCACACCACCACAGTCCCCACCTAGGACATCACAGGAGGCAGGACCACCACAGCCCCCCATCTAGGATATCACAGGAGGCAGGACCACCAGGACAGGACACTGGGCCACACAGCTCCCTCCAAGCCCTTGAGGCTGGGAAAGTGGCTCATCCTCCTTAAGCTCCACCTGGACAGATGCTGGGCACAGACTTTGCAAATCACAGGCACCAGGCTGAAAAGCTGTCACGACACAGAGGGCTGGGTGACAGACAGTGGACAAAACCAAAGGGCGGCCACCTATAAACAGTGCACAGCAGGTGATGAACAACGCAGAAAGTCCAGAGCCTGAGCTGCCACCTACAGCACAAACCTAATGGAGTGACAAAGCAACACTGAAGTGCCAGGAACTGTCCAGTCTTCCAAAAGGCCATGAGTAGCCACATTCGGAGAGGAATCAACAGTGTGGCTGAGGGTGACGCTAACACAACAGTGATAGCTACCATGCATGCAGCGCTTACTACCAGTGAGGCACTTTAATATGTGACCTCCATACCTGATCTCACTCAATGCTTGTTTTAAACCCCAAAGTACGCACTGCTGTGATTTCCAGACAGAAGAGACAGGAACACGGAAGGAGAACTCAGAGGAGAAGATCAAGATCACGTCCCAGACAGTCCAGAGCAGAACGTCCTATGGGTCTCAAAATTCTGTCCAGCATGGAAGCCCCTGAGCACACGTGACTTTCTAAATTAGTTAAAGATGCAGTTTCTCAGTCTCAGGAGCCACGTTTCCTGTGCTCGGCAGCAACACATGGCCAGTGGCCACTGCACTGAGCAGCCGGACACAGACATGGCCAGCACCACAGGAAGCCCGGCCAGGCAGCACCGTCTAAGGCCTGGGCTCCTGACCTCTGCACTGAAGCAAGCGAAGGAGCATGGCTACATGGCTCAATCTCAGACTTGGAGGACCCCAGAGACAGTCAGTGCAGGAATAAAGGTCATATGGCCGATTCCCAGGTGGAAAAGCGACGCTCAGGAAGGCCAGGACCTCCTCACAGCCTCATTGCCAGTCAGTGGGAGCTCCAAGGATCAGCCATGACGTAGTCCATCTGTGGGGGTCACTGTACTCCCATATCCTAGAGAGAGGCACATGCTTTCCAGGGTACTCTGCCCTTGGTCCTCAAAGAGCTGCTCAGGCCAGCACTCCAGGGACTCAACATGCTGGGACGTGCAACCAGCACCCCCTGTGGGAGCTCAGCCTGGCCTGGTGCCACCAAGAGCACCCCACTGCAGCCCTAGAACAGACAGGCCATGGCAGATTGCCCCCGAGGAACACGTGAAGGCAAACCCATTAGACACAGGCTGGTTTGACACTTCTGTCAATGCCCATTTAAACTGAGCCGCACCAAAGCTGAACGGACATGGCAAAGCCTCTGTCTCTGCCAACGATAACCCCAGTGGCCCACTTGTGTCAGGAGAGAAACCAGCCAAGACCTGGCAGGAACACAGCCGGGGGAGACGGTCAGTTCAAGGGCAGGCTGTGTCGTGGTCATTGCTGACTCTTCTCTCTTGCCCACCACACCTACCCGTGGTAAGTTCTGTCATCAAGGCCTCTAAGAGGCATCTGCAGCCCAGCCCCATCCGATCACCGCCACTTGACCATACACCTCACCCCCACGGAGCCCCTGGAAAATTCAGCCCTCATGTGCCCTAAACCCTCTCAGAAGTCACACCTCCAGCTTCTCCAAACAAGATGACAACAATGATTACAATAACCCACTAACAACTTGCATACTATGCCAGGCGCCAGTCCATACACCTCGCGAACGTGATTTTCCTTAGTCCTCACAACAACCCTATGGGTGTTACCGTCACCACCGACAGTTTCACAGGCAAGGCACAGGAATGCTCACTAGACCATCCAAGGACATGGAGCTGCTTGGCACAGGAGCAAAGGAGGGAACACAGGTGGCCATGACAAAAGTCTGTGACACCTGCCCAGCTATCAGCACCTATGTATGCCGGTCCCTCTGGACGGCTCAAGAGTGCCATAACTCACACAGACACCAGACAACAAGGCAGCAAGGCCTCACTATACTCCAAAGTGGTTTGAGAGGACAGCCTAAATACCTGGGACAAACGACAGGAAAAGAGCCACATGAGCAATCATGACTACCAGGTTGATGCCACCTAAGTCTTAGGAGGCGACAGAAACATCTAAGATGGGGAGATGCCCAAGAACACACCCCTCAAGTGCACCACCTCTGCAATGGACAACGCGGGTGATGACTACTCATCTCAATCCTTTATTCTTGAGTCCCTTCCGCTTAAGGAGAACGCGTCTCTTCCCATCGCTGCCAGAGCCCAGGTGCTGAAGACATCAGCAGCAGACAGCGCAGACCAGGCAGCTCCCAGCGAGCACCTCAGGCCGAGGCCCAGGAGACCCCAGGACTCCGGGTGTCTCAGGACTTGCCAATCTGACAGCAGAGGGCTGTTCTGGGCTCTTCTGAGATCTCCAGAGCCCAAAGTTGGCACCTTCAAACAAAATGCAGTGATCAGAGCAGCCCAGAGCAGAGTGCCATTCTGGGTGGGAACAGGTGGCACATGAAGGCTGATGGCACAAAGAGAGACGTCAGCCCAGAAGAGATGACCCAGCCAGCTGCAGTGGCCAAGGCAGACCAGGAGGCACCGAGCTCCGTCTGTGTCCATGTCACTCCACTTAGTTCTCAGCCGGCTCTGCCTGAAATCAGCATTGAGGAGGGTCCCTGAGGCTTCAGACAGGCAGGGCAGCACCACACAGGGTCCACGACCTGGGCCTTGGCTGAGGCAGGAGAACAAGGGACAAAGGGCCTGGACTGCAGCTGTGCCCAGTGCTTCTCAAGGGCCCACGCTCCACCCTAAGATACACCACACGGAGTCCTGGACACAAAGACCTGGACTCGATCCTGCTTCTACTACTTCCTAGCTGTGTGACCCGGGGCTCAAGTTCCTCTTCTGCAAAATAGGGAATAACAACAGCATCTGCCTGGGAGCTTTGCTCAGGGTCAAGTGACACAGTGTGTGAGAAGCACCTGGCAGACTGACTGTTCTAATCACCATTGTCACCATCATCACCATCGTCACCATGATGACTACAGATGGGAGAACTGCACCCTAAGAGGCCTGAGCAGGTCCTGAGAGGCCGTGCTCCCTCCTCCACCCCAAGGGTGGACTTTACTCCTAGCAAAGCAGAGAAGTCCCAAATAGCGCAACCCCAGCTACCCCTGCACAAGCATCCCAGACCTTGACCTTCAAAACACCCCCGGGCCTGGCAGCCCATTACACTTGAGTCTGAAAGAGGATGCGTGCACGGTCTGAGCCACAGAGGAATGCAGGCTCCCAGTTCCACCAACGCAGAGGTGGGAAGCAGTGCACAGAGTGTGCAGCAGGTGCCCAGGTCCCCAAGAACCCAGGAGGAGGCTACAGGGCCATCCCAGGGAGCCTGTGTGGAGAAGGGTAAGCAGAGGGCATGTCCAGATCCATCCACAATGCTGAATAGCTCATTCCATCCTCAGCCCAGAATCAGGAGATACATCACCAGACTCAAAGGACCAGAACCAAGGCCAGGCTCTCCATACTGTAATTAACTTCCTGTCTAAAGGTACAGAGGCATTGACAGACGCCACTCATATCAGTGATCCATGATGCTCTGAGCTGTCTGAGGACAGAGAAAAAAGGGAAAAGCAGAGAGAGGCCCAGCTGGCTGGTGACAACACCCTCACCACGAAACACACACAAACATGCAGCTCTCCCCCACGGGCTTCCCGCCGACACTCTGAGAGCTGCCCTTCTACCCAAGGAGACTTCTCTCCAGCCCCGGCCCACAACCAGCCACCAGACTCTTCTCACCACAGCGCCACACCCCTGGGGACGACGGAGGGCTGCTTTGTGCCAGATGCATTACCAAGGCCACCTTACTTAATCCTCAAAGCAGCCCTACAGGCAGACACTCTCCCCTGTGAGACGAGGAAACTGCCATACAGCACTGGAGTGAACCTGTACAAAGCCAACGAGCAAGTTCCTCACGACCTGCTGAAAAGAGTGAGTCCCCATCTGCTGCCATCTGGAAGGGCACAGGAAGCTTCTTATCTCTACGAACATCAGCCCAACGACCGGGGGAAGCACAAATCCCACCGCAGGATTTCCAACCTCCAGCCCTAAGGACCCAAAAACATGAAGAAAGACAAAGAATTTCAGTCCAAATGACAGTGGAGGTTACAGCCATGATTCACCAGTAACAAGGGGTCAGAAGCTGTAAGTCAATGGTATGAAAACACTCTCACCACTCCAGGCTAACAGGTGGCCCAGCAGGTGACTCTGAGATATGATGTCATTTTATCTTCCCAAAAGGAAGCAGGTGATGGCTCATGAACTCAGCAGCTGCTCACTGCAGGAGGCCTGACTTGTCTGCACCTTGCTCCACACAAAGCTCGGATGGCGCCCGCATTGGGCTGCCACCCCTCGCTCGTGACTTCTCCTGCTAGAAGTTCCAGGTTCTTCCCTGAAATAGGCCCAATGCTACTGCAGCAATTATGGAAAGAAACTGAGAAAACAGCTGCAGAATGCTGAGGAGGAGAGAGCCCACAGCACTCGCTGACATCTTCTCTGGCCACTGGCTTCACAGGAGCTGGCCACACCGTGGTGACAAAGACACTGGTCACCACAACAGCAGCAGCGGGAAGGAGTGCTCTGCTCTGCACGCACAATCAGCAAAGGAGGGCAGTTACGTGGCACCCAGGTAAGCACGTCAAGACTGGCACTGTCCTGACACTGCTCACAGAAGTACAATAAACTGCAACGTTTGTCTTCCAAAGGCCAAACTCCAGAAAATGGAAATACCGCTTACTCAGCCATCCCACTTCAGAAATTCACCCGGAGGAAAAGTGTTCAAAGATTATGCCACAAAGAGTCTATGACAGCATTGATTTTAACAGCTAAATATTCGAGGGGAAAAAAAAAACACCCAGCATTAGGCTTGTATATAGAATAGGGCACTCAAGCCAGGTATGGTGGCTCATGTCTATAATCCCAGGCTCTGAGAGGACAAGGCAGGAGGATCACTTGAGGCCAGGAGTTCAAGACCAGCCTGAGCAACACAGCGAAATCCCATCTCTACAAAAAATAACTTAAAAATTAGCTGGGCATTGTCGTGCACACCTATAGTCCCAGCTACTCAGGAGGCTGAGGCAGGAGGATGGATCACTTAGGCTGGGAGTTGGAGGTTGCAGTGAGCTGTGAAGGCGCCACTACACTGCAGCCTGGGCAACAAAGTGAAACCCTGTCTCTAAAAAATAAAAAAAATATAGGGTAGCCACTTAATCACATATTTAAAAGCTACGAAAATGATGTGAACAAACATCTATTAGTAGAGAAAGATGGACACGATCAATTATTCAGTACAAACAGCAGACAAGAACACATGCGGACAAGAGCATGTGTCTGCTGGTCCACACAAAAGTCTGGAAGCAGCCCCCACGGCACGGTGATCTCAAGGGGGTCCAGGGGCCTGTTCTTCAGTGACCACCCACAAATTACTTTTAGGAAGAACAAAACAGAAGTGACCCTTTGTAACTTTTCTAAAATGAGGCCTGCCTGAGGAAGCCCCTTCCAGATCAGTACCACAGTGGCCTGATACCTTGTTCTGACCCCCTGCCATATTGCCTCCTTCATATTTAATCTCAACTTCCGTTTAACTGCCTCTAAAAGACTTGAAAATGCAATTAGCTATTCCACCTTTTGAGGTTTCCTGACCCCCCACAGCAAGCCACAACAGACAGCAATGGACCATGCCACCTCAGAAAACAGCAGCCAAGGGCACGAGGCTAGCACAGCCAGCTCAGCCCTCGGCTTTGCCAAGGCCAAAGCCGGAATAATCCAGATCTCAATGGCCACAGCTGTGCCACCAGCGCCACACCCATCCTGGAGTCTGTCTCCTTCCTGGGCCTTGGGAGTGAATGCAAGGGCAGGGCACCCTGTCCCCCTGGGAATCCCAGTCCCAAGCATGCAGGAAGTGCTTGGCATGTGGGTTAGCAGGGTCCTCACCTACCTGAGCTTCACCAGGGGCCCCAGGTCACTTCTGTCTGGAAGTGTCCACGCCCACCAACCCCGCAGTGAGCAGTAGCCACCAAGATCTCAGGACATCTCGGATCCTGGGTATGACGCACAGACGGCTGAGATCTCATACAACCTGTTGGTTATCTCCAGCCCCTTTCGGCTGACAGGCAGAGATGAAGACAGCATCAGAAACCTGCTCAAGTCACGTGACCAGCAGACCCCAGAACCCCAACTTCAGTACCATGGCCCCCACAAGGGCACGGTTTCCAGCACAGCTCTCAGGCTGGCCACAGTGAAGTTCACCAACAGGAGCTGGCACCTTGACTGAAGACGCTGAGGAAAGTTGCAACATACAGACACAAAATGAAACCAATTCTGGGAAAAGTTCAAGAGCCCTGTAATTTTAGTGTGGTTTCTCCCTCTGACCTCCCAGACAGGCCTTCCAAGCGAGGCAGGGCAGTACTGGGGCCCTCACCCCAACTCCCCAAGACCCATCCTGCAGAAGAGGACGAAGCACCAACACCTCCGCAGTGCGGAGACTCGCCCTCCACCCAAGGCAGTTGTAGACCCTCGGAGGGAAGCCATGGGGCCTGCAAGAGTGGACAAGGAGCCAGGGGTCACAAAGACACATGCCCACTGCAGAGGCTGCTCCCTGGGGCAGAGACTCCAATCCCACAGAGAGGTGGGCTGGTCCAGTCCACACTGATGACCACAAGTGGAGGAGGTAGGGGGACATGCGACGGTAGTGTTTCCTCCCACATGCTCCCTGGACAAAGAGGCTGCCCTTGCTGCCACTGGTCAAAGCAAGTAATTTTAGAAAGTACCTCACTGTGCGGTGGGAGAAAAATACAAACAAGTATCCTTTCTCTTAACAGTTCACTCTGTTTCGTATTCAAAGTAAAATGAAGAGGATTGCCTGGCAAATGGTAGAGCTTTAATTTCAAATCACTTTTAATGCCCGTTTCATCTGACAGTGGCTTTGAAAGCAAAAGGCAATCTTTATCACTTGAGGTTTTTTAAGTAAATTGATGTGATTATGTCCAACATAACCAGATGCTTCTAAAAGCCAATTTTCAAAGTGACATCAGCCCCCAAAATAAGAAACTCTTCCTTCTGGCTATGAATAAATTATTAAAGCACTGTCTCCACAGAAGGACGAGGCTGTGCTTGACAGTCAGTGGCGAGCAGGCTGGCTCCAGGCCTTCCTCACAGACCCACGACCGGCAGTCAGCCGTGCAGGCACAGGGAGCTCCTGCCCTGGTCCCACCGCACGTCCCTTCCCTCTGCCCCACTCCCTGAAGGAGGCCAGAGTCCGTGCCACCATCCACGTGCCTCAAGAGCCTCCACCACGAATCAGACTGGGTTCAGCTCAGCCTGGCAGCTCTTCCTCTCTTGTGGGGAGCTGGTCTGGGACAGGCTATAGCCCAGTTTTGGCTGATGAGACCTAAGGAGGTCTGCTGGCAGTGGGGGTCTTAGAGACTGTTTCCTAGTTCCAGAAAAGAGATCCAAGAAAGAGGCCCTCTTCTCTGCCTGGCAGCCCCGCACAGTCACGAGACACCAGAAGAACCAGGTGTGGACGAAGAGCAACACGTATGTGGGCTCTGTGCCTGTCTCCTGTCATTCACAAAGCACCCCTTTCTATTACACCCAAGCCCATGCTAATGAAGTGGCTTAAGGTGGCCCCCTAGATAGTTCAGAAAAGGGGTGGTCACCAAAGACCATGTGACTAGAAGGTGGGAGCTTCTAGGGGGAGGACAGTGAGGTGCTGGAGACTAGGTCGTAAAAACTCTTGGACTCCAAGATTTGAGGAGCTTCTGGGCAGGTGGCGCACCTGGGGAGGGCAGAGGAGCCTGGCACCCTGCCCATACCACGTACTGTACACGCTGTTCCTGAGTTGTATCCTTCACGACAAACCAGGGATAGGAAGGAAAGCACTCCCCTGAGTTCTGTAAGTCGTTCTAACCAATTATCAAACCAGAGGAGGAAGTCATGGAGTCCCCCGAGGATCCAACACTTGTGAGTGACAACTGAAGTGGGGGTGACTTGTGGGACCAAGTCCCTAACCTAAGAGGCTGTGCTAATTCTGGTAGTGTCAGAAATAAATGGAATCACACCCGCTGGGGTCAGAGTTGGAAAAGACATCATGCACTTGGTGTTAGGAGGCCCTGGACAAGGCCACACAGCTGCCCGCCTGCCAGGCTGGGGAACAGACTTGCTGACTGCTGGGGGACATCTTTGTTATTTGCAAAGGCATGAGGACTGTTGGGACAGTCTCTGCAGGCCCTCCTTGAGGCCACAAGCCCGTATGCACACACTTTTTCCTCCAGGGACCAAGTTTCTACACCGTGATGAAGTCCGAGGGAGCGTACACACTGCCAGAAAGACGAGAATGCTATGGATCCAAGCAGGACCCCATAGGAAGCAGATCCCCAGGGATCCAGTGGCAATTTAGCACATTGTCAGAATCACGATGGTGCCTCAGTTTTGCAGCCACATGGTGGAAACACGGGGCAACTTCGGCCCTCAAACCCCTGCTCCCACCACCCCATCTCAAACCAAATGGGGAAGCATGGCTGTTCCCACGTGAGCCAGGCGGGTACTCCCTCTTCCTCGCCCTAACTCTCCCAAGCAAACACTTCCCCACGAGCCCAGGCTGCCAGCTCTACCTGCTGGTGATGGTGTTGTTCTTGTCCTTCAGGGCAAGCTCTCTCTGCTGCACCTCGACAACAAATCTGGAAAGGTCTTCCGGAGTCCTGAGGAATAAGAAGACACACTCAGTTCCAGTCGTTCCGTCAAAGTAAATCTAATTCTGCATACAAAATAGAAGACCCAAAACAATGCCCATAGCTGCCGTTTCCAGGGCAGCATGCTCTCACCATGACCCAGGTTTAACCACAGCCTGCCACTAGCTATGCAACACTGGGCAAATTACTTTTATAAGCCTTCATCTTACTTCACTTGCAAAAATAGGGACAATCTATAGCATATAGTGTCACTATGCAGATGGAATGAAGTAACATTTACAAAGCACCTGCCAAGTGTCTGGCAAAGAGGAGTGCCCAGTAGCTCTGGTCTCCTCTCCTCACTTCTCTTCCAAAACACCCCCTGTAACCACAGCAAGAGCAACAACACGTCCCCACATGTGCAATGTGGGCTTCACAATGTTCAAAACCATTTCAGACTAGAGGCCTCAGCCAACACTTGAGCAGCCCTGCTGGCGTTTCCATTTTGTAAACAAGGGAACTGAGGCTCAGAGCTGTAAATACATGGTTCAAAATCGACTAATAAGCAGCAATGGAACCTCGACGTGAACGGTATCTTCGAACTTAACACTGTAACTCAGGACAACACGCAAGGGGAATTTGAGAGATTAAAAGTTACTCCCAGTGGCATGTGCTTGTCCCCAGACACACATCTTGGCTTGAGGACCGACCCTTGCTTGTTCCACCACCTGTCACAGAACCAAGTACAGGGCCATGCAGAAAGCAAGTGCCAGGCAAGGCTGTGTGTGCCCCACCCAGGCCCCATTAAGGGAACTACCACTGGGTCACTGAGTGAGTGACAGTGACCCCTACATTGGCCAAGGAGGTTGTGACTCAAGCCACACCAGTGAGGCCAATGCCCCATGGACAGAGAGTCCTGCACAAAGCCTCACAGAGAACAGCCACTGGTCACTGAGCCAGCCAGGTCCCAAGAGCAGCTCTGAACCTCCGGTCAGCCCCGTGAGCGCCCACCCCACAGCCACCAGGGAGCTCCTCTCTGCTCAGGTCGGCATGCTACAACCAAGGACTCTAACAGGAGCTAGGTCCGGCCACCCGCTGGCAAAGCCTATACATTGGGTCTCTGAGACCCACTACCTCCCAAGAGCCACGTATCGGCCGCTTCTATCCCTTGAACACCTCAGCCCATGCGCTCCCGAAAACACTGCAACAGTTCATCCTGTGATTGGATGGGCCCCTAAAGTCTTCCCATGCCCAGGAAGCTGTCACTTCCTTAAAGATCCTCTGGTCACACCCTACATGCCTCCCTATGCCATTCCTTTTTTTGCAGGGCACTAAGGATTGTGGGAACCTTCCCTGCCTATTAGTCTAAGTGTCTGGAACGTCTCCATCACTAGGACAAAGCCCCCAAGAACTGATCCTCAAGAAGTCCTACAATCCAGCCCAGCCTGGCCCAGCCCCCAACCGCAAGGAGGAGCCCCCAATGACCCCTCACACACCCCAGGTCTCTGTCAGCAGCACCCACCTCACATGCCCCCCCCCCAACAACTGCAGCCTCCTCCTGCAGAGCATGCCTTGGTTCTCCCTTCCACACCCCCAGATGCCTCCTCTGACCACCTTCAGGAAGGCCCCTTGTGTGGATTGAAACGAGGGCATGGCACGAATGGATACGGAATCACCAGGCACTGTGCAGGAATTTCTATCCATTCCTCCCTAAATACAAGCAAACTGCCAATTAGAAAACAGTTTAGTAGGGAAAATGTTTATTACTAAAAGATCTTTGGAGAAACTGAAATCTAGGAGGGCAAGGTGAGTCCCACTTTGAACGCCAGTTACCACTCTTTTCATAGCTTCCTAAAGCTTTCCAACCTAAGGGAGTTAAAAATACTGGTGCAAATATAAGTATACAAGTAAATAAACCTTTCCAAGTCAAGAGATAATTTCTTCTGAAACATTTAAAAGAGATATTTAAGTTGTTTTTCATTTTTCTGCATTAGTCAGAAGGGTATGTAAATTGTTACTAAGTCAACAGGAAAAGTTTATTTAAAACAAATAAACACGAATGGCTTATGTCCACATTTGCAAAGCTGCCTCCCAGTCCCTGTGTGCCTGGTACCACCAGCTCAGCCTGGGGGCTAGAGGGGTGGCCGCTGCATGCCATCACCCTCTGCCGCCACATCTCCTCCAACCTGAAGAGCCAGTAGACAGGCATCTGCCAGACAGCCATAGAGTTACTGGGGCTCTCATCCACCAGGCGGTGGCTTCCTCTCACCGAGGACCAGCTGTCTGCAATACCCGTCTACGCAGAGGCCTTCCCGGAACCTGCAGAGCAGGGAGCAGAGTGAGGAACACTGATGCCAATTTAGAAACGAGCTTCTTGCCCCCAAGTACAAATTCGCCCAGGAAGCTGGGACAGCGGAGGGCCAGACTCGCTGCTACCTGAAGCTCTGCAGTTCCCACTGAAGTAAAGATCACCTGAAAGGTAACAATTTAATGGCAAGGGGAGAACTGAAAACAGTTCAAATGAACGGCCCCTGCATGAAATGCTCTGCTCCCTGACCATTCCTACATGACGCTGCACCCAGGGAGGCCTCTGGCCCAGCTGGTCAGTCCAGCCTCATTCGGCCCAGCAGGAGCCTGAACGCTTTGGAACCTGGGAGCAGCAAGGGTCTGGCTCCGTTTGCAAGTATTTTTAATGCTGCGTTTTTAACAACAACAACACACACACACACACAAAATTAAAAGGTTAACTGAAGAAAACAAAACCAAGGCAGAGAAAAGGTTACATGTAACTGGATTAAAATCTGCATGGAGATAAGAAAATGCTCACAGAACAAACGAGTGCTATATTTACAATTGCATCGCTCCTGATATTTTTTTATTTTGCAAAAAGTTTCTTTAATTTTGTTGTTAGAACTTTTTCAGCAATGTTTTTAACTATATTTTCCAGCTGTAGGACCGGAGGCCACAGTGACCAGTCCTGACAAGATGAACCCACACGTCACGCTACACTATTAGGCTCATGGAGCAGCCTCTCGGGCAGTTACACAGAAGAGCCTGCCCACGAGGCCGTCCCGAGGCTGGGGTACTCATTCTGGCCTCTGGTCACAAGATCAGTCTAATGCTGTTCACACAGACACACAAAACGTGGGGACGCTCCCCAAGACGTCCTCAGCCTGACAATGAAGGTGTGGTCGGTCCTCCCAGAGCACAGCAGAGAGGCACACGAGGGACCACACGATGGCACTCCTAAGGCCAATGCTCCAGCCTGCGGCAGAGAATGAGAAGTCAACATGTGCATACATGTGTACATACTACATGCATGTACATGTCTTTTCCACCCACGTTGTCCCAGTCACATAGGTCTGAGGACTAGGCACAAAGAGCAAGGCAAGGACGCCCTCCACACCTGTGGGCTCTCACACAGCCCCGTCTCAGCCTGGAGGTCGGCGTGGGAGACGCAGTGGAGCATGCAGAGGAGCACACACAAGCCCGACAGGACACCGACCCTGGGTCATAGCAAGGCCAGTCACCAACTCCAAGGCCTGTAGGGAGCACAGCCCCATCAGGCAGAGATGAGCCGTCCATACCCGGCCATCCAGAGCACCCTGCTAGGGACTCGGCTGCCTCCTTCCAAAACACCTCTGCTGAAGCTCGACACCCACGGATTGGTGTTGGCGGTGGGGCCTTTGGGAGGCGATCAGGGCTAGGTGAGGTCATGAGGGTGGGGTCCTCACGACAGGATCAGTGGTCTTACACGAAGAGCCATAGGATAGTTTGCTGTGTCCCTCTCTCCTGGCGCCGTGAGCACACAGCAAGAAGGCGGACGTGTGTCAGGCAGGAAGAGAGCCCTCACCAGCACCTGACTGTGCTAGCACCTGGATCTGGGACCACCAAGTCTCCAAAACCATGAAAAATACATTCCTGTTCTTGAAGCCCATCTGTGGAGTTGTGCTACAGCAGCCTGAGCAGATGAAGACACTCCTTCTAGCAGAAGGGCCAGACAAGTTGGCCAGTCACATAGGACACTCAGGGAAGGGTGCAAGTGTGCACAGTTTGATCACACTTATGTGCCTCAAATTGCGTGTACGACTTAATATTTCTAAGTACAAAGAAAATAAATAAAATATACATACTTACAGAATATAATCTAGAAAGATTCACCCCAAATGTATAGCAGCCGTTACCTCCACGTCAGAGCTTGACTGAGCAGTGGCAATCAAAGGGATCTTTAATGTCATGCATTGTCTGAATTTCTTATAATGAGAATCATACATTACATGTGTAAGTATAAATAAAACAATGAAAAATTAAGGAAAAAAAAGAAACGGCATGCTAACACTGTGAAAAATGCTGCCAGAAATGCCGGGCGGGAGGAGCCAGGGCAAAGGAGGCACCTGCGGTCCTGCTCGACGCGGCTCGGGGCACTTGGCGCATAGGCAGCAGCATCGTGAAATCACCAGAAGCCCTGGGACTTAGGAATCAGGCGTGATCCTGTCAGGAGCCAGAGCCGAAGCTCCCCGCCACCACCTGTCAGGAGCGCCACGCAAGGATGGAGGCAAGTTCGTGAAGAGCTGTTGAATCATGAAGGATTATTAAACAACTGCAGCCTCCACCACATATCGAATCAAAGACTAGAGTCCCAAACACCTCCGACTGGCAGGAAAAGTGTTTATTTTCCAGAAACCTCCTGACCTGTGTGTGGCTCAAACTACTCAGAGATGTTTACCCAGGGCGCTCTGGGGATTAGCTAAGTGCCTGTAACGAGAAGGAGTCATGCCAAGTGTCATTACAGTCTAAGAGGAACACCCGATAGTCCATTCCAAACCCTGCACTTCGCAAACTGCAGAGTGGAAGGCGGTCAGAGGCCTCGGGAGTCTCCAGTTCGGAGATGACAGGGAAGTGACAGTTCCGACTGCAGCCCAAGCTGTGACATCTGCTGCTGAAAACTCTGGCTTCAGCTGCAAGGCCTTTTTCATTCTAACTGGTGGGTTTTCAAGGGGAAAAAAGTCTTTTTGTTCTATGTGCAGCTGAATTTTGACTCAAACCCAGCTGCGTGCAGAACGGCAGAGGCTGCAGGGAGTCGAACCCACTGCTTTATTTCTGAGGTGAAAGCGGCTCCAGCCAGAGCAGCAGCTATTTTGAGGCCCCTAATAGCAGATGCCGCAGCCCTTGCTGAAGCCCAAAGTGCCAGTTTCACTGAGTCTGAAAGACACGAGATCCAGAGGATGTCACTGTTGAAAATGAATGAAACAGCAACAGCCATAAAACTAATTAACAAACAAGAAACCTCAAGCTTTCTTCTGAGGTACTGTTTTTTCCAAAGAATAGAAACCCATAGGGCCCACGACCACAGTCCAAAACTGCTGAGGCTGGATGTCAGCCACGAGCCCTGCCAGAAGCGAGGGAGCTCAACCCCAGTGACAGGAGCTCTCCTGCAGGGCTTGTTTTTGCAAAAAGTATGCAGAAACAGGAATAGAAAACTCTAGACAGCAAAAACTTCGTGCTAAAAACCAAAAGGACAATAAGCATTCACAACTGCAAGGTCACACCAGCAACAAGATATCACATCAGCCGGGTTTTTCTTGATGTAACACAGTTGAGTGTTACACAGGTGGGGTCACCAAGTCGGGAGGGATGCATGTCACCCAGGGCTGATGTCAGACAAACCCTGGTACAGAGTCCCTGGAACACAGAAGAAGCAGAGTGCTCTTGAGGAAGAGGGAGCAATTCCAGGCTGGGCAGTGGCCCAGGCCCCCAGCGCAGCTCTGCAGGGGCTGCCGGCCTGAGCTATTGAGCTGGAGGTCAGACTCTCTAGTTCGAAGGTGACATGTACTCAAGGTTGGGGACTTAACAAAGGGCACCAGTCCATCTTACCACCCAAGCCCAGGCCACTCCACAACATCCTGGCCACATGGTCAATGCCTCTTCCTCTTCCAAAGCTGCCTGCTTCCCAAGTGGACAGAGAGAGGATCACTGCTCCCGATGGAGAGGGACTCCAGAATATGTGCTGGCTCAGGCACGGCAGCCCTCCCACACTTCTCTCCAGCGCCATCCACATGTCTGAAGGGCCACACGGCAGCAAACAACCCAGCAAATCCTTGTCCCACTGTGACCCTCTCCCATAGGCAATGATCACTTTCATATAGAAACAAAGGTCACACAGACTGTCTGACCAGAAAAGAGGTACAAAAAGGCAGATGCTCCTCAAATTCCAAACTCAGAGCCTCCAAAAACCCCTTGCCTAGAGCTATGCTCTGTCCGCAGGGCCTCTGCACACCTCTCTTCTGAACACTCTTCCCTGGAGATCCTCGCAGTCTGCTCCCTCATCACACCCTCAGGTCTCTGCTCAGACATCAGCAGAGTCTGCAGCAGCGCCTGCCCCCCCACCCCATTTAAAACTGGATGACCCCCCCAACCCAAGCCTTGCTCCCTGTCACCAGTCCCTACACTTTAGAGATTGCAGCGACAACCTGGATGCAGTATATTTACCTATTTCTCAATTATCTTTCTCCCTCATCTGGAATGTAGGCTCCACAGAGCCATGGTATTGTTTTTTATTTTCTTCTATTTTCTTCAGTGGCATGAAGGGTTTTCAAAAATAAAGGTGAACAAAGGAAAAATCATGACACTTTTCCAGAACAATAGCTATCCAACCAAATTCCACCAAACTCTGAACTCAGACCACCGAATTAAAAGTTTCGTATAGCTGGTTAAATAAATCACAGTCCATCCACACAATGGAAATCTGTTTAAAATCATAAGAAAAGAACACAATTCTTTTTATATGTTAAAATGAAAGATCATGAAAATTTGTTGCTAAATAAAAATACGAGGAGGAGAACATGAGTACACTATGCCACCATCTATATGAAGGAAAAGACAGGCATAGCTGGTCTGGCTTGCGTAGGCACAAAATATGTCTGAGAACAAACAAGAAGACAACAGTGGCTTTCTGCAGAGAGAACAGAAACTGGACAATGAGACGTGTCACTGATATTTTTTAAAAATTTTTTCGGCATTTTGTACCTAGGAAAATAACAGCTATTCGATAAATAATTTTTTAAAACGTAGTACTATAACCTTATACTGCAGAAACTAGTACTACAGAGAAATAGTATGACAGGAAAACAAGTTATTTCCGTGATAAATTAATGCATAGAAATCGAATTATAACCATTTGTAACAAAACAATCATATCATTCCTAAAGGATATTCACCTATGCATAACAATACAAATAATTACAAATGGGGCAAAAATATTTTAGTGAAAGCCTTCCTATCTAAAATAATCAAGACAAGCAAAAGTTGGTTAAGTGGGGAATCAAATGATATATATATCTCAAACATTTTAACCAAAGCCATAAAAATATGCAATTATTCCCCAAGCTGCAAACTTTTTCTCCAAATACAGGTCTATTAATTGGCATTTCATCTTCTATATTTTTGCATAAACCATATCCACAACACATAATTCATAATTTTTAGCTTTGTTTCTTAAAAGTGGATGCCTGCAATCTTTCTAGATTTTACAACTTTTCCCCTTAATCTTTTACAATGTGTTTTATTCAACAGCAATTTTTTAGCAATTTTCCTTTGAGACTTTCCAAAGCATTCAACTTTATTTTCAAAGACACATTGCCCAATGGTGACATAGCACCTCTTGTATCCTCCTGGATAGAGCTGGAATGCATTCTACTAAGTGAGGTATCCCAAGAATGGAAAGACAAGCACCACATGTACTCACCACCAAATTGGTATTAACTGATCAACACATAAGTGCACACATAAGAATAACATCTATTGGATATTGGGCAGGGGGGAGGGGGGAGGGGGTGTGAGGAGGAGGGAGAGGGGACGGGTATATGCATACACAAAGAGTGCAATGCGCACCACCCGAAGAATGAACACATTTGAAGCTCGGATTTGGGGGGGAGGGGAGGCAAGGGCAACATACGTAACCTAAACATCTGTACCCCCATGATAAGCTGAAATAAAAAAAAAATGTGCACCCAACTTAGAAGTCAAATTTTGAATGCTCTGTAGTAAAAGTTTTGTTTGCAAAGCTTCTTGTGTCACATGGCAGATTGAGTCTCTGCCTCTCCTTCTAATGGGGACAGATGCTTTCGAGTCTGGCTGACTGTGGAAAGACAATAATATTAATGATATTTAGCAGCAGGTGGCTCACAGAGCAGGTGAAAAACAAGTAATCAATTTATTCTTATGCAAATTGAGACAAAATTATGCAATGTTTCATGAAACCAATACCCTAAAGGAGCAAAATTTATCAGATTATCATTAAAATAATGAAAGCACCAGTGTGTGTTTATATGAAGCATGAAAAAAATACATTTTACAAAACACACAGAGGTACCAACTGGAGGTGCCTGTCGTATCAAAATAAAACCCAACACTGTGAACACTAAAATTTAGACAAATTTTCAGACTGGATTTGTCCACAGTTGCCTCTGTTTTCTTCTTTTGGATATCAATGCACAAATACACTAAGCCTTTATAGACTGGCTGAACTCATCAAAGCTAAATTACATGTGCCTCCCGCTGCCTTGTGCTCCATGATGTTCTGGCTCAGGAGCTCTCAGCCAAGCTGGCAATTTCTTGCCTCTCAGCCTCTCCCAAACCTTGATGGTTTCCACCTGCAAGCCACTGGGCACTCATCATTTGCCTCTCTTGGAATTACCCACACCATTCTGCCAACTTGTGTCTGACCCCTCCTCCAAAGCCACACTCAGTATCTACAGCTGTCTATGAAGGTCCTTAGCCTACCAACTGCTATCAGCATTCACCCAGATTCCTTTTCCATGAAGGCTTTGCCACTTTTGTTTTCCCACGTGATGACCTCCTTCTCCCCTTTCTAAATGTTTAACAGCCTTGATAATAATCTTCCTTTATGTGGAAGACACCATGGGAAGTTAACATTTTACTGGAAGTTCTAACCAAGGCTTTAGGGAAGAAAATGTTCTAAAATTAAATTCTGAATATGCTAAAAACACTGAACTGTACACTTTAAATATATGAATGATATATATGAGAATTGTATCTCAGTAAAGTTGTCTTTTTTGAAAGGAGATGGTAAAAAGAGACTACCTGGAAAATTTTATTTTAAAAAAAATTCAGATCTCTAGTCTCTGAGAAATGCTATGTTTTCCCATTATCCTAATTAAGGAGGATAGATTATACTTGCTTAAATCCTCTACAAAGAAAGGCAGATCTAAAAACTGTATCACTTTATATACTGGCTTTTTTTTTGTTTGTTTGTTTGTTTATTTTTATTTCAGCATATTATGGGGGTACAGATGTTTAGGTTACGTATGTTGCCCTTGCCTCCCCTCCCCCCCCAAGTCCGAGTTTCAAGTGTGTCCATCCCTCAGATGGTGCGCATTGCAGTCTTCGTGTATGCATATACCCATCCTCTCCTACCCCGTCCCCTCCCCCTGCCTGACATCCAATAGATGTTATTCTTATATGTGCACTTATGTGTTGATCAGTTAATACCAATTTGGTGGTGAGTACATGTGGTGCTTGTTTTTCCATTCTTGGGATACTTCACTTAGTAGAATGCGTTCCAGCTCTATCCAGGAGTATACAAGAGGTGCTATATCACCACTGTTTCTTAAAGCTGAATAGTACTCCATGGTACACATATTCCACATTTTATTAATCCACTCATGTATTGATGGACACTTGAGTTGTTTCCACATCTTTGCAATTGTGAATTGTGTTGCTATAAACATTC
>CAUYSK010031816.1:0-11196 GCA_963575035.1 Avahi laniger
ATTGCATCGTTGTACGACCCTCAGCACCACTACCCAGGTCCTAAACATTTACATCACCCCAAACAGAAACCCTGTACCCATTAGCAGTCACTCTCCATTTCCTGCACCCCCCTACCATCCCCCCCCCGGTCCCTCGCAACTGCTAATCTGCTTTCTGTCTCTATGGATTTCCTATTCTGGACATTACACATGAGTACAATTATGCAACATGTTGCTTTCTGTATCTGGCGTCTCTCAATTAACATAATGTTTTCAAGGTCCATCAGGTTGTAGCAGGTGTCAGTATCTGTTCCTCTTTGTGGTCGAGTAGTCCACTGATAGACCACATTTTCTTTATCCATTCATCAGGTGATGGACATTTCGGTTGTTTCCACCTTTGGGCTACTATCAATTGCGATTTCCGTGTTGCCCGGCCACTAACTCCTGAAGGAGGCCACGTGGTCTGGCCTTGACTCCTGCGTTGCCTCTTATGAGCTGAGTGGCCCCAGAGAGGTGGCTTGAACCCGAGAGCTTCGGCTTCCCCAGAATGGCAGGTTCATAGGGTGGATCACAGAAAAGACGTAAAATCTCCTCCCTGCCTGGCCACACGCGCTAGGGGCTTGGGGCTTTCTTCTTCCCCCAATCAAGAGGCCAACAGAACTCTTCCCAGAGTTGGAAAACTGGTAGCGTGGAGACGGCATCCAGCCCACGGAAGTGGTTGATTTGGACCACACATTGTATCATGAGACACTAACATTTTAAAACCTGGAGCTTTTACATAAAAATCTAGATTTCTGGCTTTTCTGCAAAATTGGAACCTCTGGCAGCACCAGGCCTGCGTTCCTGCTGGCGAAGCTAACAGCCAACTCCTTTAGATGGGCGTGGGCTGTCCCTTGGCTCATTGTCCCCACCAGCCGCAGGCAGTCCCTGTCACTGCAGGTCCCCCAGCCACAGCGTCTGCTGCAGATACCTAGGGCTGTGATCTTTCCTATAGCAGGAAAACATCCCTCTGTACTTACGATTCTTGCCCAAAGTGAGGAAATGAAAGTCCCTTCAAGAGAGCATGAGTTTCTTGCACCCCACACCTTCTTAGCTCATGCACATTGCCTGGTCTGTATAGCAGTGGGAAGGAGCAAGGGGTTTGCATGCAAATAAGCCTTGGGGTTCCTTGGCCCCGTGACAGATGTTACATGTGTGTTCATTCACATCCTTCCGTTGGAGTTCAAATGTACCCAGGCATGTTAATGTGCCAGAAACTGGCATTCATGGACTCCGGAGCCAGGCTCAAGGAGCGACTGGCTCAATCTGAACCGCAATGTTCTCGATGGTGCAGAAGTGGTGTCTTCCTTGTCCTTCACCTCCACCTGCTGGTCTTTTAAAAAATTACAACCTGGGCTTAGGAGACTCTCACACTGGACACTGTGGCTCACACCTGTAATCCCAGCACTTTGAGAGGTCAAGGCAGGAGGATCACTTGAGCCCAGACGTTTGAGACCAGCCTGAGCAATATAGCAAGACCCCATCTCTACAAAAAATTTAAAACTTAACCAGGCGTGGTGGCACAGCTGCTTGGGAGGCTGAGGCAGGAGGATCACCTGAGCCCAGGCGTTTGAGGTTGCAGTGCTCCTGCCGCTGCACTCCAGCCTAGAAGAAGTTCTCTCTAAGGCTTCTCTTTATTTTGCACGTTCTTTTGAACCCTTCCATATTAGCAGCAGGAAATCATTCAGGCCACCCCTAATAGCTATTTTGTGCCATATGTAGGCACTTGGTGGGATCTCTTCAAATCAGAAGTCAATCCCCAGAGTTGGGCCATATCAGCATGAGAAGAATACAATCTTTTCCCAGATCTTCACGTGCCTGGCTATTTCTCATTCTTCAGCCCTCAACTCAAGTATCACTTCTGTAGGTTTATCCCGGCCACCATTTTCAAGAAGCAACCACCCACCTACCCACCCAATCCCTCCTTATCACGTCACCAGAGTTGAATCATTGATAGTTAAAATTATTTATTGATTGTGTATTTTCTACCTGTCATCACCCATTGTCCCCAAAAGAAAGTAAGCACCCTTCTATTTTAGTTTAATTGTATCCTCACTACCACTCCTTAGGGCTAGTATTATCTTTACAAATACCCCCCCTTTTTATTAATTTAAAGGCAATATTTTCTCATGGTAGAAAACTGAGAGCATACATGAAAACAGTTTTTAGAAGAAAGTCAAAATAACTTGTAATCCCACCACCAAGAAATAACATTTATTGGTAGGATGCTTTTTAAAACATCACTCATAAAATAAGAACGCAATTAAAACCTACAGTGAAAGACCATTTTTCACCTATCATATCGGCAGAGTTCAAAAAGCTTTATACTCCATTGTTCCAAGGGAGTAGAGAAACGAGACCTCTTGTGAAAAATTGGCACAAATTCTTTGGAGAACAATTTGGCAAAACTGATTCAAATATAAAATGCATATGATCTTCACCTTAGTAATTCCACTTCAAGAAAATTATCCCACAGAAACAAGCAGATATATAAACAAAAATGCTCCTTGTGGCAGTTTGTAGTAGGAAAAAACTGGAAACCAGTTGGGGGTCCTTATTTAGGGCACAGGCTCCCAGAGCATCCATGGGTAGAATTGTATTTCCGTATAGTAATTGGTCTCCCTTGCACTGCTATGTATTTTACTTTATGCATTTAAAAACATTTTTCTGAGAAAAGGTTTCACCAGATTGCCAGAGGGAATGAAAGCACAAAAAAAGATGAAGAAGCCCTGCACGAAAAGGGACTGGTTCATTTGATCGTGATCCAGGTATACGCTGGAATATTAACTGAGCTGTTAAAAAGAATTAGGGGCCCTTTTGTTACAACACAGGGGGTTGCTGTTTTGTGGCGACCGTATCTCACTCTTAACTCTGTAGACCTATATCTTGCTCTTGCTCTGTAAATCTATCTTGTTCTTCCTCAATAAACTTCATTTCGCGCTTGTCTTAAAAAAAAAAAGAATTAGGTTTATCTATATGCATCCATCTGGAACAATCTCAAAAGCACATTGTTAAGTGAAAAAAGAAAAGCACGGAACTGTGTGTAGAGTAGGCTCACATTTGCATTTAAGAGAAGGATATTTTTACATCTCTGCCAGTGGGTGCACTCATCATCTCGGAAAGAATACTCGGGCGGCTGGTCACTGTGGCTGCTCTGGAGACGGGAGCTGGGGGTCTGAGAGTTGGGGTGGGAAGGATACTTACTTTTTACGTCCTATCTTTTTGTATCGTTTGGATTTTTTTTTTAAACGTGCAAACATTTTTCTTAAAGTTCAACTTGGAAAGTTTAAATAAATCTGAAGCTTAGTCCTTGAAGCCACAAGATTTAGTAAACTCTCGTTACTTTTGTTGGAGAAAAGATAAAGAAATAAATAAATGATCGTTAAAGTGACTACATAATTACTTTTTTAAAAAAAAAGTTATACTAGGGCAAGCTCAGAGTCCACCCTTCTTGGAATTCCCTCCCAGGGGAACACCGCTGTCCCAAGGTAGGCGGAGCAGTCCTCGGTCCCTGCACTCTCCCATGGACACCGCACACCGTCACCTTCCCATCATCCCTGAACCCTGACGTTGCACTGGAGAATAGCTAAATAGCTGGACTTTGAATAAGAGTAGAGTTGATCCTGCCTACTTTTTTAAAAAATATTTAACTGTGGTTTAAAAAAAGACAACAAAATTTACTATCTTAACCATTTTTAAGTGTGCGGTTCAGTAGTATTAATATACACACATTATTGTGCAACCAATCTCCAAAACTCTTTATCTTGCATAACCGAAATGCTGTATCCATTAAACAGTCATGCCTCATTCCCTCGGTCCCTGGCAACCACCGTTCTACTTTCTGTGTCCGTGAATCTGACTACTCTAAGTGCCTCTCATACATGTAGTGAAATCGTACAGTGTTTGTCCTTCTCTAACTGGCTTTTTTCACTTAGCATAATACCCTCCAAGTTCACCCAGGCTGTAGCATGTGTCAGAACTTCCTTCCTGTTAAGACTGAATAATATTCCATTGCATGTATATTTCACATTTTGTTTATCCATTCATCTGTCAGTGGACACTTGGTTTGCTGCCACCTTTTGGATATTGTAAATAATAACTTCTGTGAATGTGGACATGCAAATATCTCTTCAAGATCCTGTTTCCAATTCTTTTGATATACACTCAGAGATGGAATTGCTGGATCATACGGTGAGTCCATTATTAATTGGTTGGGGAACTGCCATATTGTTTTCCGTAATGGCCGCACCGCTTTACATTTCCACCAATAATGCACGAGGGTTCCAGTTCTTGCACATCCTCACCAACACTTGTTATTTCCTGTTATTTTGATAGTAGCCATCCTAATGGGTATATAATCCTGTCTACTTTTGACAGATCGGGACATTTGAAATCTCAAAGCCTGAGGCAGCCAACAAAGCCGAATTTGGAGAAAGTATCGATAATTCAGATTCCCCTCGCAGAAGAAGAAAAGTAAATCCCTTGTGAGGATGATTCGAAAAATAATACCAAAGCTGGGAGAAAACTTGAGGCCTTCGGGTTCAAGCCCTTCATTGTATAGGTGGAGAAACCGAGGCCAGAGAGGAGGGACGTTTAGCTCCGAGCACAATTTCAGCTGGGAACAGAGTGACAGCTTTCACTGACTCTCACCACACCATGGCTCCAGCCCAAGGTTAATTTGCCTCAATACTTAACAAGATGGTTGTTCTTTCTGCCCGAAGGCGGAGTGCCCATGTGACTAAGGAGAGTATTTGCAGTTGTCAGGGCAGAAGCACTGGCGCAGCTGACTCCTCCAGGGCTGGGTGGGGCTCCATGGTAACCGTCAGGGTGGGGCTCCTGCTCACCCTGGTCCCTGGCTAGGACAACACTGGGGAAAAGACTCTCTCTGCCTGAAACCTGGTGGTATAGTCAGATCCCCGAACAAGGATTTGTTCCTGATCCCACCTCTCCGCCATCTGTGCACTGCTGGGGAGAGTCCACCTACCTCCCCAGACCTGATGACCCTCTGCAGGGGAAGGGCCAAAGACTCCCCGGCCCCTCACCCCAAATCCGGCCCTGGCTGGAAGCTCTGCATCTGACAGCACCTGAGAAACTTCAGGTGAATACAGCTAAATGTAGCGAGGCTGGCTGCACACTCCTGGGAGTCACAAGCCCCCTGCTTCTCAATCCTTATGGAAGCAGCAGAACACAACCCTGATTCTAGAGCCTGGGTTTGAATCTCACCTCTAACACCTGCCACAGTGGGCGCAGGCCACGCCCGGTAACCTCCATCTCAGCTTCTTCACCGGTAAAGCAGCGATAACAATAGCACCCTCCTCCTGAGGCTGTGTGAATTCGATCACTTGACATTTATAAAGCAGTTAGAGCAGTGTCGGCTCACAGAAAGATGCTGCATAAAATATTGCTATGGTTGCAGTGGTTGTGATGTATTTATCTTAATGTACATTAGGAGAAAAATTGAACAAGTACAGAAAATCTAAGATTGCATAGATATTAGTTCTAAAAAATAAGACTAAAGTATGTTTTGACCAAAAAAAAGTTAATTTAAGGAATTTGGTACCTACAAAAAATTTTAATGCACTCGTTCTGTGCCTATAAAAATATAATTAAGAATGTGACGTTTTTAAAGTCCGTGTACATGATGACAAACGTTTTAAAGGTGATGTAGCGCCCCCTCCTGGCCCCGCGCGGCAGCGGTCCTGCCGACGCTCTAAGGCTGAAGCTCGCGAGCGGGAAAATCAGGGGCTCGCTTAGGCGGAGAGCTGTTCCCACGGGCGACGCTCCAAACGGCCGGTCCTGAGAAACGTGGCCTGCAGCGTCGATGGGGCTCGCTGGTGAGCCCACAACCCCTCGTCTCTGTTGTTCAACAGCAAGTGAGGGCTCCAGGGTGCCAAGCGACCGGGCTCAGCCAGCCCCCTTTGCCCACTCCCGGATCCCCCTCTGTGTTCCCAGCGTGGCGCTGCCCGGGGGCAGCCTGGACTCCCGCGGATGTCTGCAGGCTTGAGGCAGTTGCAGGCGCACCAGGGCAGAGGTCTGCAGGGAGGCCTGCCAGCCAGGTCGCACCAGGGAAGGAAGGAGTCACCTTTGCTGCACCCGCGGTCTTCATCCGCGTGTCGCTTAGTCCTCGGGAGGCCCATAGAGCGCAACCCAAATTTCTCACCGTGGCCTACCAGGCCCTGCGTCCTCTGACCCTGACCCTGTCCTGCCCTCCTGAGCCCTCCTGAGCCCTCCCTGCGCCAGCCACACCCTCCTCCTCTCCTCAAACACACCGAGCACTTTTCCTCCTCAGAGCCCTGTCCTTGCCTGTCCCTCCTCCTGGGCTCCGCCTCCACCCCGGTCTTGGCCAGGTCTGCACCTGATGCCATCTCCTCCCCAGGGGCCTGCTCAGGCCAGCGCCCCAGCACTCTGTGCCGCCATCCTGTTTCATCTCCTTCACGACACGCTCAATAGTGTCATCATTGTCTTTCTCGCACCAGCCGTGAGCTCCAGGGAAACAGGCGCTCGCCCGTCTGGCCCACGCTACCCCTCCAGCCCCTGCTCGGTGCTCCACAGATATTTGTTGCATGAACAAACATCATCCTCACTTTGGGCACAAGGAAACTCAGGGAAGTGGAGTTAGAAGTGTCCCCAAAGGTCATGCCTTTGACCTATGCCCCAGGTCCAGCATGGCTGCACCTGAGTTGGGTCAGGCATCTCCCAATGAAGTCACTTTTCCCTTTTGCAGGGGGTCACCTCTAGTCCACGAATTCTTCCACATCACTGACGCTGGTGACATCACAAGGGGGAGATTTAGTCATTGGGCCAGCTCCGTGGTGCAATCCCTCAGCCTGTGACTCATTCCCACTGACATTTGCAAAGAATTCGCAGACACAATATCAATGGAACTTTTCACTCACAGGGAAGAGTAATGGGTTACTCATTCCTTCAGCCACCAAATTGGCAAGTGACTTTTTACTGCCTCTGAGAGCGTGGACAAAGAGGGGGCCTATTCTAGATGTGCTCATAGGCGTACCCGAAAACTCAGACGCATCACACAGGGTTTTTTAAAAAGGGGTCATCAACTATTCCAAATCCTTATTCAGACCATAAGGTGGTTGCCAGAGTGACTTGATCAATCATTCCACAAATAAACAAGCAAAGCACATAGTATGTCAGATAGTGACAAAGCCATGGAGAAAAACAAAGCAGAGAAGCCCAAGAGGAGGTGCGATTTTAAATGGCATGTTTTAATTTTAAGTTATTTAAGTAATGAGGGAAGGCCTCCCTGAGAAAGTGACATTTGGGCAAAGCAGAGGGAGTAGCCTGTGCAAAGGCCCTGAGGACCACGTCTGATGTACAATGAGGCGGGTGGTGGGGCTGAGGGGCCAGAGAAGGAAAGAGGACAGATCAGAGTCCTTGGGGTAATTTGGCTTTTGCTCTGAGTAAGATGGGAACCAGGGGAGGGTTTTGAGCACAGGTGTGACAAGACACCCCTGAGCTGTTAACAGATTCCCTCTGAGAGCAGGAAACCAGGGAGGAGGTAATGGTGTGTGGACCAGGGATGGTGAGAAGCAGGCACAGTCTCAGTGTAGTTTGCAGGGAAAGCCCACAGGGTCTGATGATAGATGGGATGTGGGAATAAGAAAAAGAAAGGGATCAAGAATGATTCCAAGACGTGTGGCCTCAACACCTGGAAGAATGGCGCTGCCACTTTCAGAGCAGGGGACGGCTGTAGGGAGAACAAGTTTGGGAAGATGGAAAGATCAGTGTACCAAACAAAATTTCTTTGGATTCATAAAGATCAAGATGATCCCAAAATGAACACTCACAAAAACCCAAACATCAGTCAAGCACCAGGGGAACTGCTCAAAGTCAAGCAATCTGCAAGCAGCAGCGGAAAAACATTAAATGAGTTTGCCAGGATAGGGTGAGAGATAAAAACGAGCTGTAGCAAAAGAACGAGCCCTGAGAACAAAAGCATTGCTCAAGGAAGGCGGTGCCAGGAGCCCTCCCTCCCCACACAGAATCCGGGACCCAGGAGCAAAACCTCCTTGATTAACCAGCTCCCACTTCCGACGGCATGAAATTAAACCACAAAACCACAAAGGAGGCACCTCCTCATCTGCGGCCTCTGATGAATGCCCAGCTCCTTTGGGAAGGATCCCAATAAACAAGGAGGTGGGAACAAAAAGGGCAAAGTCCCTTAAGCTGCCCACAGTGGCTCAAAGCCTGACAGTCTTCTCTCGGCAGAAATTGTCCCAACGACAGCTGCCTTGAATATGCGTCTCTCACATCGTCCAACGCTTGCACCTCTAAGGTGACTAACCGGCCTGTTAATGCCTGAAGACAAACATTTTACATGGTTCCGATTAGCCCCTGCTCCTGGTGACAGCAGGCACAGTTTCTGGACAATTTTAAATAAAACAAGAGGGCCTGGTGCCAGGGGAAGTGAGAACTGCAGTCGCTGTCAACTGTCAGTCTTTCCGGACAGTCATGCGAAATGAACGTTGGCAACAGATGCGGCCCCTCGGGCCCAGTGACCTGGGGCAGAGCAGCCTGGAGGGGACCTGGACATTTTGTCGGGGGTCCCAGGGTGGGACTAACCAGGAGACATGTGGGTGCCACAAATCCCAGGGACAAAGATGGTCCTCCCAGGAGTGTGGGATAAACCGGCAGACAGGCAGAGTCCTCCTGGGGTCAGAAGTTGCTGGAATTAGATTTCTGCAGTGGACATCTTTTGTTTGTGCCTGCCCAGCATCTGCCTTCGCTTCTTCTGGGTGTAGAACCTGGGCTTTAATTTGGAGAACTGTGTTAATCATGTCTTTTTATGACGCGTTTTAGTGCTTTGACACCCTGGGTGTTTGCTGACCCTGGAGGGACTGCCCTGCCCAGGGCTCGCAGTTCCTAGAGAGGTAAACAGCTCGACCACCGGCAAGCTCTTCAAATGCCAACCAACCAACACAGAGCCCACACCTGAACCACCTCCTTTACCCACTGGGCTTTCACACTCCCGGCCACTATCCACCTGCCCTCAGGCCGCTATCACCCCAGGCCACCCGACAGCTAGGGCAGCTCCTACACTCCAGAGCCCACTGAAATTATTCCAACTCATCAATCCTAGGCCTGCTTACCCTGCCTCACCTGGTCCTTCCCACAGAAACCACATCAAAGGCTCTTGCGCTATTTCCCCTCGTGCCCTCTGCCTCCTGCCGGACCCTACTACTTCTCGGTGTGGCCCCTGCATGGCGCCATGCCCCCTCCTGTTGCGACCTGTGTGTGTAACATACTCAGATCAGGTGTCTCCTGATCTGTTGGCGCCCCATCCTGAATAATAAAACCTACGTTTTAAAACAAGAACCACCTCTCCCTCCCCCACTTGCAAGCCATGGGATTGGATGGGGCCTACCCTACTCACCCCAAACCCACCCCAGGGCCAGGGGTGGGCATGTGACCCAGGCCTGGCCAATCAGAGCGCTCCAACCCTGCTTGCCTCAGTTAACCGTCCAATGAGAGCCTGTCCTGAGACTGCAGTTAGAACCACTGGGGAAAAGCGGTTTGAGCGAGGACCTCTCCGCTGTGCCCTGCTCTGTGGGCTCGGTTCTCACACAGGCTCTCCTCGGTGGGCAGCCCAGGGACCCGCTAGACTGAGGAGCAGCCCGGGTCAGCCTGGTGGTGTTTCTCCTGCTGCGCTGAGCTGCGCGGGTGCAGGAGTAAACTGGAAAGTTGGATTTCATGAGGTCCAGGGCTTGGCCCAGCGAGTCTGTAACACAGCAAAGGGGGCAGGAGAACGGAGTGGGTGAGGAAGGGATCAGGAGTAGGTTGTGATTGGGTTATAGGTGACAGTCTTTTGGTCCCACTTGAGCTTCGCCTCAAGGAGGCGGTTTCCATAACAACGGTTGCTGGTTTTACTGACTTCCGGTCAAGACTGCAGGCTGGGATTTTCAAGTGCATTCCAGAGAGCCTGGCTTCAAACAACTGCCGCAGGGCCCAGGTTCTGCCGAATTGGCTGTCCCAAATTTTATTACTATTTTTGAGGGTGGTGTTTTTAATGTCTTTGGGGACTAAAGGAAGAAACTTCTGGAACTCACGTGTTGGTTCACAGACTCTTGAGGGCACCACCCTCCATGTGTCTCCTGGATTTACTGATTGCATAAGCTGTGACCACAACCGGAGTCATTGTGG
The DNA here is from genome assembly GCA_963575035.1 of Avahi laniger. Taxonomy (NCBI): domain Eukaryota; kingdom Metazoa; phylum Chordata; class Mammalia; order Primates; family Indriidae; genus Avahi; species Avahi laniger. The sequence goes on from CAUYSK010031816.1 coordinate 10,180, forward strand.
CTTCGCTCACTGACACGTGGTAGATTTTACTAATAAACAAAAGGGGAGAATCTCTGATTGCTACTAGGACCCAGAGAAATCTACCCAAGGAGAAAAGGCCAGATGTTGACAGCCTGGAGCAGGCCCTGGAGATGACGCCAGGACACAGAAATCCCTGAAAGCTGCAGAGAGTGAGCCCAGATGAAGAGGGATGAGGGGACCATCCCTGGAAGGTTTGCGGAGCTAGACCAAGTGGTCCAGACTGGAGAGGAGAATATCACAGTAAAATAATCGCATTTATTATTGGGCGACTTTCCAGGTGATGGTTTCTCCGGTGAGGACACAGGACTTGCCAGTGTCCAAAGAGGATAGGCTTGACAACTTTACACAAACTCAACTCTAAGGACAGGTTCAGCAAAGACAAGACAAATTGAAGAGGGACCACAGACTGAGTCCAAGCCTGGTTCAGGAGCTGGTGTAATGGGTGAATGTTTCCAGGGGAAGAAAGTCCAATTCCAGTTGCAAAGTGGGACGGGACTCATTTTATAGTATCAATGACTGCTCATGGCAGACCCTGAGTGCAGCGATTTCATGTATCTCACCGTGAGACTTCACAAAGACAAAACCTAAATGAATATGGAAGAAAAGCAGATGGCAGGATCAGAAAGCAGAGAAAGCAGCCCTGCACAACCAGCAGACAGTGCTTTGTCTTCCATGTGACAGAAAGGGATACGGACCAGTCTTAAGACACAAGTTACACCAGCGGCCAGCAAACTACAGCCCGTGAGCCAAGTTCAGTCCACAGCCACTTTTTGCGCGACCCGTAAACTAAGAATGGTTTTCATATTTTTAAATGGTTGAAAAAAAAATCCAAAGGAGACTATTTCATGTCATGTAAAAATTACATGAAGTTCAAATTCATTAATAAAGTTTTATTGGAACCCAGCCACACACATTCATTTATATATTGTTTGTGGCTGTTTTCACATAACAGCTATGGAGTTCAGTGGTTGTAACAAAGACGGTACAGCCTTCAAG
>CAUYSK010031817.1:0-30706 GCA_963575035.1 Avahi laniger
GTAGTCCCAGCTACTTGGGAGGCTGAGACAGTAGGATTCCTGGAGCCCAGGAGTTTGAGGTTGCTGTGAGCTAGGCTGATGCCACGGCACTCGCCCCAGGCAAGAGAGTGAGACTCTGTCTCAAAAAAAAAAAAAAAAAAAAAAACATATTGCCAGAGTTTTGGATTCAGCTGGTCTCCACTGAGGATTTGCATTTCTAAACAGGACCTAGTAATGTTGATGCTGGTGGCTGAGGACCACACTGAAAACCCCTGCACTAATTACTAATTCACCTCTTGAGCTAGAACAGGCACTTAGTAAAATTTGTATTTTTGTTTTAAAAAAAAGCATTAATGGCCAGGCATGGTGGCATGCACCTGTAGTCCAAGCTACTTTGGAAGCTGAGGCAGGAGGATCACTTGAGCCCATGAGTTTGAGGCTATAGTTCCCTATGATAGCGTCTGTGAATAGCCACTGCACTCTAGCCTGGGCAACACAGGAAGAAGTGTCTTTAAAAAAAAAAAAAAAGTTTTTAAAAAAGCATTAATATATTGTGTTCGCTTCGGCAGCACATATACTAAAATTGGAACAAAACAGAGAAGATTAGCATGGCCCCTGCACAAGGATGACACGCAAATTCGTAAAGTGTTCCATATATAAAAGAAAAGAAAAGAAAGGAAAAGAACAAAAGCATTAATATAACTGAGATGTAGCTAAGAACTATGGGATACATTTTTAATTCAGTGAAGACCAACACTGTCTTTAACCACTCAATTCCATCCCCCTCTCAAGCAGGGGCCTCTACCAATCAGGAGTAATATTAGGATTTTATTTGACAAACTAATAGTACTTTCACATATCTTATTCAATATTCACTACAGCCTGCAAGATAGATATTTTTCCTCATTACATAGTTCAGAATTAGAAAAGTTAAGTGACTCGCCTAAAGTCATAAAGTTAAGTCCACTATGATACTTTGAATGTGGCGCTTAACTTTATGCATACTTTCCTGAAGTGGCAAATTAAGACAATCATCCCTGCCTCTCCAGCAAGTGCTTCGAGTTTCTGGAAAGTAAAATCAGTGCAAATATTGTCATAATGCAAGTCACTTTCATGTGGATCAAAGTGAAGGACTCTATCTTAGAGCCTGAATCCCACCCCCCTAACCCCAAAGATCCCTCTTGAGAAAGGAGGCTATCCAAAACTGAATTACCAAGAGGTTCACACTCCTGAACTAATGCTGGACCAATCTGTGGACTCCACCACCTTAGGACCAGAACAGAATGAGCAAAGCACAAGAGAGAAAAACATACGTATTTGCCAGAGAAGACATAATAATAAGCATCAACTAATTCCCAGCATTTCTGCCCAGGTGACTTATTCTCTAAGGACAACAGAAAGCCTTAATGTCTGCCCCAGAGAGGGGAAATCACTGGGCAAGAAGAGCCCAAAGACATATTGGTTTCCTCCAAAAGGCAGCACCTAGCACGATGTAGCCTTTAACCCTCTACCACATGGGTGAACTTGTACTATCCTTAAAGTCAAAGTACACCAGGCTTGAGTCAGTTGAGAGTAAATATCTGGGCCTAAATGTACTCATGCCCGGCAAGCACACTGTGACCTCAAGGAAAACAAGAGGAAAAGTAAAAACACCAAGCACACAGCAAATGTTTTTAAATGGCTCATTATCATACCAGCCACCCAAACTCCTCTGCTGCTGTCATACTGGTGCTAGATCTTGGGGAAAATGGGAGTTCTTTTTAACAGAGATGCCTATAAACAAGCAAGCTGAAAGCTAACAAATTTGAGAGAAAAGCATACAAAAATCTTGGCTGCTGGTGATGAGCCACAGAAAATCATGAACGTTCCAGTGCCAAGGGAGGAGGAAGTCTAATATCTAGCATTGCAGACTTGGGAACAGAGAAGCAACAAAGCCATAAGGAAGCCCAAATGCAAAAAAGACAAAAAAGGCACATGGCACATTTTCTCTTCATATGGGTGGCAATTCAAGCAATGCTCTGGGCCTGCAGAGCACTTACTACCGTACCCAAAGCCCCTCAGTATTTAATATCAACATAACTTCCTGGAGGGCAACAAAAATCTGTCCCGGATTACTGGGTGATTTCTAATATGTACCATAACCAACCCTAAGTCAACATTTTAAGGATCAAATTTCCTACTCTGCAGCATGTTGGAATGCATTCTTGGCATTAGACTTCTTCCCATTCCAGTCCACCCTTAGAAAATGCAGAAGCCACTAGGAAATAAAGACTCAACCTGTCCCAGACAATATTCCAGCTATGCATAAGTGACTAACAGAAACAAACAGAAGTTCACTCAGATATCCCTTCACATTCAGTAAACAACTAATTTCATCCATTTAAGTGGGAGGGGCAATTTTTGTGAATACTCAAGGCAATAAAGTCAATGTTCACCCTAACTTGGATTCCTCTAAAACCTAGAATTGGTTAAGAAGTTCATCACAAGCCCCTAAACACCTGCTGTCCATGGCAGGTGAACTATCCTGCCCAATTCTGAGTTACTAAAACGCTCCTTTTGTAAAATGACAAGGCAAAAAAGAAGTTGGAAGCAATATTTCTAAACCAGAATCTGTGTTCAAGACTCCATACTTCTACATACACTGGAGCAGTGTAACCCCTCCTCCTTTTCCAAGTGAAAGCACTGTGGCAGCCTGGCACTGGACACCCTATGCATCCTCAGTTAAGCATCCACTGATGGTCCTTGACAAGTGCCAGACCCAACCACACATGGACCAGTAGGTAATGAGAAATCCAAATCACTACAATTCAGAGGCTCCATAAGGAATAAGCATGTGTTTGCAGCATTTATGAGCTTCTCGGCCACAGCCAATCTAATCAAAAACAATATTAAAGGCCACTTCTATGAATATATAGGCAAGATGCCTATGTGCAGGCTTACCCAACTCATCCATCTTAACATAAAGTCTAATCCAAGCAACTGTCTGAGCACAGCTCCCAGCTCTTCAGAAATAATAGCGGCCTAAGAGTCCAACAGGTACTTTGTGACTCCTGTTTTGTTTAAGAAAGGTCAACTAACTCTGCCAAGGAAGAAAAAGTCCAGGCTCACAAACTAAGTTGAACCACCATCCCACCACTGTAGAGCTGTCCAGGGCACTCTGAAGGTGACATGACCTTCCTAACCCAAAATTACCCCTGAATTATCCAAGAACTTGGCAGGTTGTACCAAAGGCCCTACATGACCACAGGAACCACTAAGACCCTGGAACCACTTTTTTTCAAGGAATTTTACAGATAGAGTCCAAATTCTCAAAGTCTTTGGAACAATGAGATAATTACAGGCCTTGGGATGGATGTGCAATATGGATTCCATAAAGCCCATGGAACTTAGAGTAGCTTTATGAAAAGGCAAACTAATATTAACTTTCCCCTCCTTGAACATTTAGCTTCACAAATCATGCCTTCGAAAAGCTGTCCCAGGTTAACCCTGCGCAATTCTGATTGAGCCTTATTCTCTAATTCCTTCAGCCCATATAGTTTGGTATACATCCATTTATAAAACCTTGCTTTGCAAGTTTTTCAGATGTGTGCATGTAAGCAAGTTTCCCCAAGAAAACTAAATTCCTCTGAAGCAGATATTGCCTCTACCTTTTAAATTCCTTCCTAGTACCTAGTTGGTATTATTACATAGGGCCATAGGGCTATTTCCCACCCCCATTGGAATCTCTAGATCTCCCTGACTTAGAAATGATGCTCTCAACAAGTCTGAAGTTCTAATAACCTCACCCACCACCACGATACTGGGGAAGACCTGCACAATACTGAGCAAAACACCACTGTCAGTATCAACCCAAGTTTTTGTATTTTAAGACAAGTTGATAGCCTTTGGTAAGTTAGCTGAACCCAAAAATTATGGTCAGGGCCATAATTACATTCATATCCCCTGGTATTGTATAAACAGCTAAGTCAAAAAGGCACTTCCAGAGGCCAAGCATGGTGGCTCACATCTGTAATCCCAACGCTTTGGGAGGTCAAGGCGAGAGGATTGCTCAAGGCCAGGAGTTTGAGACTAGCCTGAGCAACATAGTAAGACCCTGTCTCTACATACAAAAAAGGACACTTTCAGGCTCTGGTCTAAAATACAATTCTTGTGGAAAAAAAAAAAAACTGGTCAGAGTCAGTAGATTTAGTTTAAAAAGATACTTTGAGAAGGTAAATCTGGTTATCTTACAGGACCACCAAAGTAGAGTACCACAGGCAGACAGCTAAAATATTCACAGATTATTCTTCTTCCTCCATAAAAAGAACGTGTCACTGAAGGAACTCAGATATGTTTTTAATCCTAAAATGGCAATTTCAAAAACAAAGATTCTATCTGCTCGCGTAATCCTTCAAATAAGATTTAGTGAGTCCCCAAACATTTGGACTTTGTACTGATCCAGGAACAGAGGTTAGGGGTATTAATTTTAATATGTATAAATGATACACTGAAGTCCAATAAAGACTACATAAATAACTCTAGCTCTTGGGTGGTGGGCTTATATTCCAGAGAGCAACAGCAAAACAGAGGCTGAGGATGACACTGAAGTTACAGTATCTTTTTTCTCCTTTCTGGTATTCCAAAAATGCAAACCCAACCCAAAATACATCTCACCAAACTACAACCCTTTCTGAAGGAGCAAGGCTTTAAAACTCAAAAGTCTCATAAACCAAGTTTTGGAGCATACTTACCTTACTATTGAACCTTAAAACCTTTCCAAGCTTCTGTTTATTTTCACTAAGAAACTGCAACTGATTTTTAATAGGGCACCACATGCCCTGAACTTAGCACGGAGCCAGGGCCATGGAGGCTTCACTGCCAGGGCAGCATCTTTCCACTTTAAATCTTTTTTAGATCACTTCTTATCTTCACACTCCCTGGCCCCTACTACTACCATCTTCCCTATTCCCAAGTCTTTTTCACCAGCGTTATTTTACTCTACCACATGAGGAGACTAGCATTATCTTTGCTTGAAAACTGTTTATTAATTTGCCTGTCAAACATTCTATGGAGCCATTTACATCTTACTACAGAAACCTCCTGGGTACATATTGACAGCTCAGCAAGTATTTACACAAAGCTCTGAAACATTTGGTTCCTTTAGAGACGAAGAAGATGCTGTGTCAAGCAGAGAGTTATCAAACACCTTTCCCTCTCTACCTTTTTCCTTCCTTTATGAAGGGAAGCTTCCTTCTAGCTCACCTCTAATATGCCTAAATTATACTTCCAAACTACTAAGCCAGGAGAGGAGAGAATGGAAATTCAGTGTGCTGGAGAAGAGAAAGAACAGCATTTCCAGGACCACATGCAAACCACACCACAGAGTTTTTTTAAAACCATGGTATGAGAATAGACAAACGCATCTATGAAATTGACCCTGAAACAACTTTTCCTGTTCCAATCTGAGGAACTTTTGCTTCCTCTCAGCAAAACTTACAGGGCAAGTCCAGGCACTCAGATTACAACCAACTGCCCAAACCAGACCTAGACCTGCCCCAACACCATAAGCTCTGGAGAGCTTAATGCTCTACCTCTCTACCTCCCTACCCTCCAAAAAGAGACGGAGTGTTAACATTGAATTTATGAATATCCACTTCTCACCCTACCCTTACCCCCCCAAGTGTAAAGTTCCTGGGGATCTTGAAGCACCTATTTTTCAACTCTTGCTTTAATGAAGTCTACCTAACTTTTCAATTACTGTTCAGTGTTTTAAAACCACCAGCCAGGTGGAATGACTAATGACAAACAGATTAAGTTTCGAGGCAATAGTCTGGTACAGCTTTTTCTGCAACAAAGGGCCACAGACCACTGTGGCACCCAACTGTTCAGAGTTTGTTCCTATGAATCCTTGGGAGATAACAGTCTTAAGTTCCTTAAGCCCAGGAGAAGAAAGATGGTCTCAAAACCCCTGACAAATAGATAGGAAGGAGCTGCCCTAATAACAAGCATAGATGGATGTGTAGCATCAGAGTAAGGTCACTCAGATCACCAACTTCATTTTACTGATGAGGAGAAAATGAAAAACAGAGAAGGCAAATGACTTGTCCGGTGTCACACAACTTAATCTGGAGCTGCATGTAGAACCTAAACTTGCTCTCTCCTCCTCCTCCTCTTGTAATTCCTGTGCTCTTTACCCTTCATCACTATGCAACACACAACTCAGCGTACATCAGTAATGATAATGACCCATCCAAACAAGGAAAAACTCAAGAGATAAAAGCCACAGGGAATCAGGACTCCATTTCAGAGCCCCAGGTATAGCTCACTGGCGGGAAAGAACTATTCAGTGCCAATTTATTTTGAATATCATATTTTAACCGTATCTGCATGCTTCAGTTGCTTCTAGAATTTTGAGATTTTAAGCCAATCAATAAACCTTTTGGGGGGGTGGGAATAGGAAAGTGCCCTACCCATTACTTTTGTTAGCCAATTCCCACATTTTTTAAAACAATTCACTAACCTCTCTGCAAAAGATCTACAGTAGACATCACATCCTACAGGAATCAATCCAACATATGAATGTTTAAAGCAAGTCAAGCCATCTTGTTACAGCAGGTGCTGCTTGTCATGATTACTCTGTGTCACACAAAAAGGAAGGGACCTAAAAAGTCCTCACAGGATCTGATGCACAAGAAGCCAACCTTGGTTCTGGCTGCTTTCTATCTTCTCACACCACCATCTCAACCCCGGTTCTCTCATGAACAGCAGAGAAACATGAAACCCCCACAACTAAAGTGCCATCTCAGTGTGGTTTTCCTGGTCCCTCCTACTTGAGAGAGCTCCAAGAGTCCTGTATTTCAGCCAGCCCAGAATTTCTGCCAGTAGGCATCCCCATAATAAATCCAGGATTCCTGTATCTGTTTCCCAGGAGTCGGAAATATCATTTGATATTTCCATAGCAGAAACAGCCAAACTTCTACGATCAAATCCAACTTGATCCCGACTACTAATTGTATTTCATTTTTTACCTTGATAAACTGGTACTACTCAAGGTATTACCACTAAAGTCATCCCAAGTAAAAAGCCTTACGTTAAATCCAAGTGCAGAGGTAACCTAAAACGATTCATCAATATCAGGACCCAACACCTTGAGACACAACTCTACTTATAAAAAGGGATAAAGGAAAAGTTTGTCAGCTGGTATCTTCTCAGCTCCTGTGAAAAAGACATATCCACAATACACGCACTTGCCTAATCTTTATTAAAAAAGTCAGAGTCAAGAGAACATTATCACCTTAGCTGCGTTAAGTCTTCGCAAAATATTCTTAATCTAAGACTAGGTCAGAGAAAGAAGGCAGAGCAAGACTCTATCATTTGAGAATCCTTAAGAACAGGGCATCCTGGTCTGAGAAGAGGGTTATCCTCAAGCAGCAAAGAAGAATTCAGAACAAAGTTTATGCACCTAGACTACTGCCACACACCTGAAGAAGCCCACAAAACTAGAAGTTGCACTGTTTCTTCCACAAGTGAATGCTAACCAATCCATTCCCTTGGTCTCCAGGGAGTAGGCGACTGAACTAAAACTAAATAAGATTCTATGTTGCGTGGAGGGCCAGATCTAGTGATATTAAAAGAGATCGGAAAATTCATCCTAAGGCAGCACAGACAGGCTTCTAAACAGGAACTGTATTTATTTGCCTGCCATTTACCCAGGACAGAGTATAGTACCTAGCATGTAGAAAATGTTCAATATTGTAATGACTGAAAAACAGAAATCAATGTGGCAAAAGTTGGTTTTGTTTTGTTTTTTAAAGTTTACCTAAGTATCCCCAAACCATTAGAATTCAAATCAATTTTGCCTTCAAAAGAGCCTTGACTTACCCCAAATTATTTCCTCTAATAGTTTTCAGCCAAAACAAAACAGAAGGAATGAGGGGAAGCGGTTATAGATTACAGAATGACCCAGAGACAAGAAGATGACCTCTGTCAGATCAGAACCTGGGCTGGAAAAAAAAAGAAAAAAAGAGGATGCTGTCTCCTAAGACAAAACTTATTCTCCGGACACTAGAAAAACAATTTAACATTCCCCTATGTCTTGCCCAGATGCAGAATGTCATGGAATATGTGGAATCAAGGCACAGAGCTCCGAGCCCACCATCTAACACAGCTATTTTCAAAATTTCCAGCTCAATGGAAAAGTAGAAAAGTAGCTCTAGGATGGGGAGGGAATACAACTAATTAGGTCATCTAAGTGAACAAAATCTCCTCCAAGCACAAAGGTACAACCGCTGGGGGGGAAGGGGCCATGATCAGAGCTTTGCTTTTCTTTGAAAACATACATGATGACTCCATAGAATATCCAATATTCTGACCAAAGGACTGAAGACAGAGTATGGTGATGAGGAAAGAAAAGCAAATAAAAAAAACAGAATGTATAAAAAGGTACGTGAAAGTTACAGTTTGTAAGCAAATCTTCCCAAGATATCTTTATATCTTGGAAGACAGTAAAAAATGGAACATACATTAAAATGGCCAATCTCTATTTCAAAGCTCTAAAATGACTGATGACGAAACAGAAAACTAGCCTTTTTTACATTCCAGGAACAAAAGATAAATTTCACCAAACCAAGTCTTTAGGAGAAAAACGAAAGTCCCTCTCAAGACCATGAAATGTATCAGCTTCCTTTTACATTAAGCTGCTATCCCAAAGTTCAATTAAAAAAAGAAAGTGTTAACAAGATTCAACATGTAAACAAAGAATGAGGCCAGCCTTCCTTAAAACAGAATACTTGAACCTAATATGAAATTCTCTCAGAAAGCTCCCAGTTCTAAACAAACAAAAAAACATTTTCTCCCCCCAATAAAGATCCCACATTTGCCACTCAATAAAAAACCCAGTAAAATAATTTCAATACTGCAAAACGAACAGTGTCAAAATTACTCAAGACAAACGCATCTTCAGAGCCATCAAAGAAGTCATTTATATCATCGGGAAAGTCACAAAACCAAAACAAACAGCAAACCCATTGTAGAGAAAAAACTCAGCTACTGTTCTGACAACACAGAATCCATTTCAGGCTGCATAAAACATAACAAGCAAAATAAATCCAAGGTACAAGCAAAATGCCATTGCCTCCTCTTTTGTTTCGGGCACAATGTAACAAGGGAAGCCTGTCTGGGGCTCTGCTCCTGCTGATACAGTATTGCCGCTTAAACCTCCCTCCTCAAGGTCACAGCCAATTTCAGCTCTGGAATAAAAGGCAGATAGTGGGAGCGATGGTTTGGGTTATCACTGGCAGAAAAGCAGAGTGTAAAAGTTTATGAGCTCATCAGGATTGTTGTACCATTACATCAGAGGCAATTATAAATGGCCAAGAGCAGGAGATGGGGAGCCAATCAGATCACAGATAGGATGTCAACCTAAGACCAACTGTCTCCTGGCTTTGACAGAAGGATTTTACCTCCATAATTCAAATCCCAAACCAAAGCAATCTGCACTTACTACTCCAATCACTCAGCTGTTTACCAGCACTTCCAGGGAGAAGCCCAGGCCACTGGGCCAGCGAAGCCCAAGACAGGAGATGGCCCAGGCTGCCCTGGGTGAACCACAGCCGGCCTCTAGCTGCCCCCAACCAGGTCCCTGCCCTCCCTCGAGGTCCCCACGAGCTCGAGGGGCCCCTCCTTGAAAGCACAGATGGGGGAGGCCTAGAGGAAGGCAAGGGGACAGAGAGGAGCGGCAAGTGAGCAAAGAAATGGTCACTCAACTCCCAAGCTCCTACCACTGCCTACACCCCTAACCTGAGCCCCCAGCACCCCGTCACCCTGGGCCTGGCCCTTTCCCACACACACTGCCCCGCACCCCCTGGAAGACCCCCGGAGTTCGAAGGGACCAGGGGAGAGGGAGAAGAGGAGCAGACACCTCTGGGAAAGCCCGACACAAAGGCTGAAGGAGAGAAGGAGAGGAAGGCAGACAGGCAGCCATTTTAAGAGAGAAGAGCCAGACAATGGCAGCTCCCCAGCGCCGGGGGCCCGGGACTGAGGGGAGCCCACGGCTGTGGCCCACTCCCCGCAGCCGCCACCCACCCCGAAGACCACACTTGTCCCAGCCCCCTCCCTCCTCAGCTGTGTACCTGAGGGGTCCGGGCGAGCGGCTGCCCCCCGCCGCCGCTGCTCCCGGGGCTCATGGGCGCGTGGTGGCTCCTTTGTTGGGCCCCTCCCGAAGCGGCCGCCGCCGCCGCTGCCGCCGCCGCAGCCCCCCAACACTGTGAGGCCATGTCCGCTGGGCCCTTGGCTGCGCCCCCGTCCTGGGGCCCGCCGCCGTAGTCGCCCCCAGGGTAGCCCTGGTAGCCCCGGGCCGAGCTGGGCGACGTGAGCAGTTGGTTGAGAGTGGGGGTGGCGGTAGGCTGGGGGGTTCCCCCGCCGGCCGCTGAGGGGCCGCCTCCCCCCATGGCCCCGAAGCGCTGCTGAGCGAAGGACGAAGACGACGAGGAGGCGGAGGCGCTGGAGGAGGGAGGCGGCTTGGAGCCGGCGGCTGCCGCTGCGCCGGAGCCCGGAGTGCCACCTCTCGGGGAGCTCAGCGCGTAGGCCTGGGGGGGCGGGGGGTAGGCGCTGCGGTTAGGGTAGTAGGAGTTGTACTGGTGGTTGGGGAAGCCGTGGTCGTGCGAGTTCTGCTGGGGCCCCGCGTAGGGCTCCAGGCCCCCGCCGCCGCCGCCGCTCTGCAGCGCTGCCAGGCCAGGGCTTTGTTGTCCGCCATGTTGTTGGTGGAAGACGGCGGCCGCCGCGGCGGCGACCGCAGACGGGCTCCGGCCGTAGGGCTGCCCGAAGCCGTACGCTGGGGGCGGCAAGGCGGCCGCGGCTGAGTGAGGAGGCGCCCCCACCCCATCGCTGCTGCCGCCACTGCCGCCGCCGGGCGGCTCCGTGAGGTTATTGTTCAGGGCGGGCCTAGGACCCGCGTTCCCGTTCGAGTTCTTCAGGTCCGGCTCCGCGCCGGGCCCGCCGCTGCTGCCGGCTCCGCCGCCGCCGCCACCCCCATTGCTCTCGGACCCGTCCTGCAGCTCCTTTCCCAGCGGCTGCGGCGGCCCCACGGTGGGGCCCTCGCTTTCCTGCCCGGCGGCTGCCTTCATTTCCCCGCGCTCGGCCGCTGCTGCCGCCGCCTCGCCCCCCGCCTCCTCCCGCTGCTGCTGCTCGGCTTTCTTCAGCTCCGAGGGCGGCGGCGGCGGGTTGCCCAGGCTGCTGGCGGCGGCGGGGGCGACCTGCGCGGCCATGATCCCCGCTGTCTCGTCCGCGGAGAGACCCGGCCCTGTCTTCGTCTTCTCCCCCCCTCCCACCCCGCCCCGGGGCCGAGTCCCCCGGGCTGCCCTCCCCACCCGCCCGGGCGGGCCTCGCGGGGCTCCGCTGCTGCGCTGCGCTCGCTCGCTCGCTCCTCTCCCCCCCGCCCCGCCGGCTCAGGCTCCGGGCTGGCGGCGGCGGAGGAGGAGGAGGCGGCGGCGGCCGAGGCGCCGGCGGCTCAGCTGCTCCCGGTTCTGTAGGCTCGGGACCCGGCTCTCCCGGCTCATTCCCCCCAAGCCCTTGCCTGGGAATGAGGGGGGCGGTGGAGGCTCCGCTCCCCAGGGCCTGGCCCCGCTGTGACTCTCCGCTTTCTGCTGCCGGAGAAAGGAGGAGGGAGGGAGGGAGGGAGGCGAGGGGGAGGGGGCGGGGAGGGAGGGAGCGGGGGGGAGGGGGACCCGGGACGGGCGGGCTGGAGGGCGCGCGGCAGCAGCCGGGGCGCCGAGAGGTAGAGTCGCAGCGCGGGCCGGGCCGGGCGCCCTGCCTCCCCTCCCCGGCCGCGGCTCGGGCCGAGGCTGCTGCGCGGCAGCGGGTGGGCGAGCAAGCGGTCGGCGGGACTGAGCGGCTAGAGCGCCCCACTCTCCTCCGAGTCCCCCTCACTCCGACACGAGGCTCAGCACTGCCATTTTACCCAGCGCCGTCGCGGCCGCCTGACAAACCCGGAGTGGAGAGCGGAGCGGGCGCAGGCCGTGGAACGGACTCGCTCCCTTCCCCTCACAAAGGAGGAGGGGAGAGAACGAGCCGCGGCGGCGGCAGGCTCCCAGCCGCTTTCGCTCGGCAGCGCCGCCGCCGAAGGCTTCGGAGAAAACCCGGCCCGGAGCTCGCGCCTCTCCGGAGCCTGTGCCGCCTCCCTCACAGCGTCCCTATCCTGGTCTGTCCCCTCCCGGCTGTTCCGAGGGGAGCGGGCAGCGTGAACTTTACCCGCGGCTGCAAAATTGGCCCGAGCCCGAGACCGCGGCCGCCTCGGCCCAGGCCTGACCCCCTGGCAGCGGGCCTGGACTGTTGGCTGCTGCTTAGCACCTCTACAGCACTTTTCTTCTGCAAAGCCTGCTACAAACTCATTCTAAAGACCCAGCTAAAACGAGCTCTGCTTTTCACCCCCTTTAGGCAAGCCCGAAGGAATGACTGATGATTGTTCGGACTATCCGTTTTCCTGCTTGCCTGTCCTCATTAACAAGTCCTCACAAGGCCCTGGGAGCATGAGGTCCTGATTATCCCCATTTTACAGAGTTGAAAGGAGAGGGGAGGGGACTACCTATCACTAAAGTCAGAGGGCAGAGGAGGGTGGCTTTAAAAAGAAGTGGAGTCCCAGAAGTAGCCTTCTGTCTACTTAGCCCTAAAATATATATATATATATATATGTATATATATATATAGGCCGTCAAGTTGTGAAAAAATACAACAATGGGATCAAAATATCAAAATGGATTTTAAATCAAAGCTGGTCATCTCACCATTGATTTAAAGTGGTAGCCACTAAGGCTGCTTTGAGGGTACAGGACAGTCTTCTAAGAGAACAACCCAAGCCCCATTATCACTTCCTAAGAGAACTTACTTCGCAATGACCAATAGCCCCAGTCTCTAAAGACAAAACCTTGTAAGACTGAAAACAACTCACAGAAGAGGCTCCAGGGACTCAAAGAACCTGAGTGTTCAAACAAACCACTGTAGAACAGGGATGCAGAAAGTGGAAATCATTTTCTCCTTAAAGAGAAAAAAGGCACAGTCTAACAGTCTGCTTCACTTAGTAAGTGAAGGAAGCTACTCAGATGTATTTTCTATCCTGCAGTGTAAAGATTCTTTAAAGTTTACCATTACATACTAAGAGACCCGATTGAGCTAGAGTTGGGTATAAGGCCAGGTTTATCTGAAAAGATCAAGGCATGCATAGAAAACTCCAGTGTTGTCCTGATCTACAGGTGCCACCAAATCCCAGCAGTGGCCTTTTTTTCCTCCAGCTAACTTAGAATGTTCTGACGTGACAGGCTACGAAAGCCAGAGGGGATTCCAGCTCTTCACTAGACCCAAAGCTGCCTTGGGCCAGTGTCCCTAGACACCTGGGTCTCTTTTCCCTCTCAGATTTTATAAATGATGACTTCATAGCCATATCCTGTAATTTCCAGATTCTGCAGGCTCCTGGAGTTCCAGCCATGTCGCTGATCACCATAATTCCAAAAGCCTGAACTCATTTCTACCTCCGAGAAAATTTAGAGCATCCTACACTAAAAGACAAAACCTTCCTGTTAATTTAAGAGTGGTGAGGACCAAAAAAACTCACAGCTTTATTTCCCCGCAAGCCAAGAACCAAACCAGCCTACCAAGAACATCCCACTGACAGGTGTGGGCCAGTGCCCTCTTTTCACTCACAGTCCTCAGGGGCACCAACTCTCCCAGTGCATTAGGTCCTAGAAACCAAATTATAGGCTGCCTCATAAATAGAGCTTGGCTATTTAATCAACTGCCTCTGAGCTGGCAAACAGTCCTGAGTCCTGCACACAAATGAGGAATTTTTTACATGCAATTACTCTGCTATTTTCTTCAGAGCTGGGGTGTAATGGGAAACCTGGAGCCCAGAGAAAATCTGGAAGCCCGAATGGATTTGTCGCCAAAGAAAGCCCTCACCCCCTTTCTTTAATGGCTGTGAAATATGGAAAGCGCCAAAATCTCTTTCCCTACACGTGGACACGCTGTTTTGGAAGCAGTCACCATTTTCATCTAGCAATAGGTGAAGTGCACAAAATATATGCACGGGGGGAGGTAATGTGCGATTTCTTCTTTCCCACCTTTTTTTTTTTCCCAATCCTTTAGGTTTCAAGATCTTCCACTCCTACCGTTAGAGCCCCACACCACTATCTCAAGGTCTGCAGCGCTGTGGGAACTTTCTTAGAAACTGGCCCACTGGCTTTCCCTAGGGGCAGTGGCACCGGGAAAGGGGGGAGGGGAGGAGCTGGGCACGTGGCTGGCCCGGTCAGCGAGACCCCGGCTTGGGGCTGTGGGTCCTCCCCTCAGTGGAGTTTTCTCCCCCACGGCCCCTGCCTTTTAACCCCACACCAGGCAGCTCAGGAATCCCGGCGCAGATTGGAGAACTAGGACTAGGACAGCGCTACCCTCGCGAAAGCGCCTCTGCCACCAACAGCCTGATGGCAAATATGGACTGAATCGTTGACATGGAAACCGGACTAAAGTCTCGCTAGCTCTCCCTCACAAGAGAGTTCTTATCGCCGTCCCCGACAGTACGGCGCTTGGCAAACGCGGACTGGATCTGCGGCCCGGAGGATCAAGCGGAGTTTCTGGGCGCATTAACTCCAGCGGCAGAGCTGCCAAGTAAGGGGGGAAGGGCTGGCAGGACAAACGGGCTGAAAATGGCAGAGGATGTGCTCTCATTTCATCCAGCTGCACAGTGTGCATGGATTGGGCCCGAGAATAAGGGAACAACCTATTAAAATCCACACAGTGAACTGCAAAATGTGGAACCAAGGCCTGGACGGTTTGCTAGGAGAGAGAAACGTCTGCAGGGAGGACAGCCCTTCCTCTCTCGCTGCTTGCTTCCCCTAAAGGTCTGAAATAACAAAACTCGACAAACAAACAAAAGATCGAGTTCTGCTCCTCGGTGCTCCTTCCTTCCCCCACTGCTTGTAGGGAAAGATGTTTTAAGCCCAGGGACCCTCGCGAGGGTTGGGTTGGGTTGGGTTCCGAACTAAGGCGTGGAGAATCGGTGGAGCGCCGGGTGGTGGCCCCCACGCATTCCCGCCGCAGCGAAGCAGCAGACACCCAGCAGAGCTCTCTCGAGTGCGAACTGGAGCTGCGAGTTTGAGCAAAAGGGCAACTATGTCAGTTGACGGAAGCCAGAAGCAGAGTTCAAAGCCTGGCGTGGATTTCCGTCAGGAGCTGTCTGTTTCTTAAAGTTTGTAACTCCGTGTTAAGAACAGCCCCAGCGGAGGCTTTGGGATCAGTGTGAAAGTCTAGCACTGCCATCTGACAGCGAGCTGCAAAACTTTGGGCTGCATATTAAGCGAGGAAAGTGGATTGAAGCGAGAGTCAAGGCAATTCATTATGTTACCGGCTCCCAGACGGGAGCTGTAAAATACGAACTGGATCGACACGGGGAAAAATGGAGTGGAGTCTGAATGGCGCTCAACAGATCTTCGCGTTGAAATTGTGTCTGCCAAGGACCTAGAAATCCCAAAGGAGTAAGCCAGGAGGCATTAAGCTTGGTGAATGCTCAACAACTGCTTTTCTAGATCCTTTTCCCACTCATCTCAAAGTCTTAAAATAAAAAATTTGAGGGAATTTACATTTCAGAATAATGATAAGGAACACATTTTGAGAAATGTTAATTTCTGAATGAGACTTTTCACAAGAGTAGGTATGAAAAAATAGCCTTAGGCATAGGTCAACTAGCTTAATTTGTACCAAAATAAAATAGGAATACCCTTACCACCACCTCCCCCAAAACTAAAATCAAAAATAAAATAAGTAAATGTTCAGCCTGATCTGATTTATGGCAGGTTTCAAACAAAATGTAACACTTGGGCAATCTAACATGAGGAAAAAGGTACTAAGGCTCTAACACTCTAATAGTACATCCTCCTCATTCACTGTTCTCACTGGTGAGCTTGCTCTTTTTTTGGAGAAGACTGAGTAAAACTACACTAATATTATCAAAGAAAAAATGAGACTGGAGTTTTATAAAACTATTGGGCAGATCAGGAATTTGGATTTCTCCTTTCTACTGAGTCTCATTGAAGATTTGTTTGTATGCATCAGCTGATAGAAAAAAATAGTATATGAAAACCTACTCACAAAGAAGCTTGATAGCCACTTCATAGTCGATCAAAAGAGAAACTTAACTATTTTGTACTTGGCACTTATTATGCTAAGCTGCTTTTAGATTTGGAGGGCTAGGTACCAACAATATTAGCAAGGAAAGGTGAGATCACCAATCTTAATACAGAAGGCTACTGCCTAGGAACAGGAAAAGTCTGTTATCTTTGACTTTCCATATTAAATCAATGTAGGCTGCTTTGCTTTTGTTTTGTTTTGTTCTATTCTTTAAACTAGGAAACCATCATACATATAAAATGATTGTAAAGGAAATTTTTGAGAGTTGAGGATGGGGAAGAAAATCAGAAGGAAACATCAAATACTGTATTCTAGGTGGGGATTTCTTTCAGCCCTTACTTGCATAAAGCTTTCTTATACTGCCATTTTACTGAGATAGGAAAAAGAGTCAGAGTGGGGAAGTTTCTCACAGCAACTCTGGAATGGATCTGGAATGGAGCCTTTTATTCCAACACAAGTTCTGTAGAAGAGAATTGGAAAGAGAAGGAAAAACACAGGGCGAGCGCAGACAAAATGGAGGGAGGTAGACATGCAGTCCTGTGAAACAGGATAGGTGGCTAAAAAAGCAAATGTGCTGCCTGTTCTCTGCAACACAGCCACCTCAAGAGAATCTTCCAGCTTGATCATACTAGATTTTTTGTGTAAGAATTAAATAAGATCCAAAGAAATCTCTCAGACATAAAGATAGGAAGCGAATGACCCCTAAGAGAAAGCATTCTGTCTAGCTTTAACAGGGTTTAAACCCATCTATCCTGACAGAAAAATGACTTCTTCCAAAGATAAACTGGCCCAAACAAAAAAGTCAGGCCTGGGACGGACTACTGTAGTGGTGGTGGTGTGGCACTCCACACCAGTGAAATGCAGAACTTACCAATGACACTAAGGGAAAGCTGCCAGGAAAAATTACAGAGAGTTTTGGCACTTTTCCACTTTATCACTTTCTTCCCTGAAATTTAACAACTGGATTCAGAAGCTACCAGAGGGGTTAGGGGTGGGGACCAGCAGGTTGGTTCTTACTGGCCTACCCCTCCAGAGAGACTCCTGGAGGCCTGTATAGAAGTGTGCTGTTGCTCTTCCAGTCTTGCTGTGGGAGGGAGAGAACAGGAGACAAAGGAGGAAATAACCCAGTACACTTCAATGAGCCTATCCAACAGCCCATTTAAAAACAGCACTGAGATGCACACACGCACACACACACATACTCCTTTCCACCAGGACATACTTTCATTAATAGAGCCCATCCACAAACTACACTCTTAAACAAAAGAGTACATAATGCCATGCACCATTAGGTACTATTTTTGCCCCAAACACCAAGACCAGGGTATAGATTACCTCAGAACAAAATCAAGAGCTCATTTAAGTATTTTTCCCCAATAAATCACAGCTCCCTAAAAATATGGACACACTGTCCAGCAAAAACCAGAGTTCATGGCTGATTTGTTTGCCCATTTAGCCCAACTAAAGTTAGAAGTCCAGAGTGTTTAGAAAAGAGGGATTCTAGTTGACTCCTCACCTACCCTCTGGTTCTTTATGAAGTAGCAACTAGTGTTTCCAAGACGGAATCATAGGAGAGTTGAGGTAACACATGGCTTCAAAAAGAAGAAATTTTCTAGGAAAAAGCTTAGAGGTCAGGAGGTTGCAACCTGATTGCCTACTGAGGATTTTTAGTAATCCTTCATTAGCATAATTTGTCACCAATTGTAGAGAGGTTAGACAGAAACCATTTAATAAGCTTAACCAAGTACTGTAGACCAAGGCTATGCAGTCTCTACCCTGAATACTCCCCTTTCATGATGAAGCAACTTGACCCTAAGCACCTGCTCATTTTCAGCAATCCTTGAGTTGCATGTGCTGTTCTGACCCAATTTCCACCAATTCAATCTTCTACTGAGGCTTAGAAATTTTGTGAACATGTTATTCTTTCAAGTAGAAATTAATAGTGTGACTATTACTAATAACAAACATTCCAAAGCCATATGTATAAACTTCATTAAGTATCTTGTTCCTTGATTTAACTATCTTCTAGAATGCTTACTAATACTATAGAAATTGCATTTATTGCTATTACTTGACAGTAATAGCAACTTCTAAAGTTCTACAATAAAATTCACAGGAAAGCTCTGCAATAGCAGCAACGCTAGGACTAAATGCAATAGCCAACAGGAGCAGTCTTGCTGACCCATAACCGTTCACTGACATCACCTTTTGACTGCCAGTGAGTGATTCATATCCTCTGTGATCTGCTAATTGAAGATTAATTAATTTAGTAAGTTCTTCACCATTGTATATTCTATGCTGTTGGATCAACTTTCCCCCTTACCTCTACCACACACATGTACACAGGTACACACAAACCTCTGACATCGTTTTGGGGTGTGATGCCAAAACATTAGAAATATTTAACAAGAACACTAGGAGAAACATTTTCTAAACAACTAAAAATATGGAGGAGACCTGATAATAAGGGACGTTAATTTTCTATTTTAGTTAAGGTTTTTTTTTTTTTTTTTGAGATGGAGAGAGTCTCACTCTGTTTCCCAGGCTAGAGTGCCCTGGGGTCAGCCTAGCTCACAGTAACCTCAAACTCTTGGGCTCAGGCGATCCTCCAGCCTCAGCCTCCCAAGTAGTTGGGACTACAGGCACGCGCCACCATGCCCGGTTAATTTTTTCTATGTATTTTTAGTTGTCCAGCTAATTTCTTTCTATTTTTAGTAGAGACGAGTCTCGCTCTTGCTCAGGCTGGTCTTGAACTCCTGACCTCGAGGGATTCTCCTGCCTCGGCCTCCCAGAGTGCTAGGGTTACAGGCGTGAGCCACCGAGCCCAGCCTAGTTAAGGTTTTTACTTCTGTATTTTTAACCCCTGCAAACACACATACATGCATACATACACACGTACACATGAACACACAAACGCTCACACAAACACTTTTTTTTAAAGGGATCACAGATGCTGGCCAGGATTACGTTTATACCAAACATATTCTGCTCTGCCATTTTCCAAACTAAATAAAACAGCAAAAACGTGGAGGAGGAATTCACAGGAATGAGCACCGCAAAGACAGATGAAAACTCTACAAAAATGTTCTTCATCGAGGTGAGTGGGGGTAGGGGATGAGGAAAGAAAAGACAAGAGTTAAATGAGTATGGCCTACCTAATAGTCAAAGCAAGGAGACTATAGCTTGAGAGCTAGCTCAACATTTGAGACAAATATCTAGACCTTCATTCTAGGTCGTGTGTCTAAATGGCTATATCCATGTAAACTGTAATGATCAAGATTTCAAAGAGACTCACAAAAATCTAATCATATGGACTATGTATGCTCAGAAGCATCAGAGCAGAATGGCCATCTCTTCACTGTGATGTTTTGAAACCAATTTGGAATTTTTCACTTTTTGATTTGGGATGTCAATCTTTTTATTCAGTTTACTATAAATGGGAGATCCTCTTACAATTACCTTGCTATGATATATAACATTGTATATATACTACCTTTGGACCTCCCATAAAGTACATTATAGGCTGATGTCTACTTAAAAGGAAAAACATACCTCCAAAATAGTATAGGCCTGATGCATTTAAAATTTATTTATAAGTTCCTCATACTCAAATTAAGATCCCTCATTTTGCTGGGCAAGTGCAGTGGCATGTGCCTGTAGTCCTAGCTACTCTGGCTGAGGGGGAGGATCCCTTAAGGCCAAGAGTTTGAGGCTGTAGTGTGCTATGATCACATCTGTGAATAGCTACAGCACTCTGGCCTAGGCAACACAGTGAGACTCCATCTCTTAAAAAAAAAAAAAAAAAAAAAAAATCCCTCATTTTCCAAGAAAGCTGATGAAGAAAGAGAAAAGAAAAACAAGGAAAAACTGAAGAAATGGCAATTCCCATTCTATGGGACCTTAAAGAGATTTTGGTGAGCACAAGGAAAATAATGGATTTTTTTAGTACTTTGAGATCACTGGCATAATTATCAAAGGTATTATTATTAACATTATCAATGCTCTTATACTGAGGTTTATAGTTTAGCCATTTTTTCCCCTAGAGGATAAGAGAATTAAGGTAACCATCTGTCTTCCTGCTCTTCCTTTTCCTCTTTCTCTCTCTCTCTCTCTTTTTTTGGTCTCAGGGTCACTTAGGCTCTTGCATTGGGTGATTGCACTTGGACTAAATGGCACAAAAATGTCCACAATGTACAATTTATGCCACACTGTCTGCTCTCAAAGCTCAGGCTCCCGCACATAACAGTGCTCATGCCAGGGATTCCTGCTTGGTTTGAAACCCAGGGCTCCCGAGCACAGCCATGTGGAATCATGACACATTTGTTCTACTAACTATTCAACTGATTCTGAGTTTAGAATGGTCTTTGGTTTTTGTAACAAGAGAAACAACTGTCCACCAAAATGAATGGCTAAGATGTATCAAATCAAATAATGTCCTTAATTGGCTAGATGAGAAAGGAAAGAGCAAGCCCTACTTAGAGCCCATTTCATTGCAACAAAATTCTGGTGCTAGATGAGGAAACAGAATATAGTCTCCCAACCTTTTGATCCTTGCTCCTGAAAGACTAGAATTTGATCTTTACATCAGTGTTTGGTAAGTTTCAAAATTAGTGAGGTGGAAAGTCCCAGACCAGTAGCCGGCACTTGCTCTCTCCGTGAAAGCACGGCTATCCCTTTCAGGTAGTTGGTTCCTCCTGTTTAGCCTTTTTGAGTACCTCAGCTAGCGGAAGACACAAAGCAGAAGAGTTAACTGAAGAAATCCTAACTATTCAAAGCTGCATTTAACATGTAGAACTCCTTGTTTCCTTTTTCAAATTTGAAAATATGTGTTCAACAGAATTCTCTATAAAAAAGTTTTTAAAAAATGGCATGTCTAAAGCCAGTTTTCTATTACGGTATTTATAAAAGTTAGAGTGATATTTACCTTAAACTCTAAACATTTACCAATTGACAGCATTATAGAATGCTGTATAGAATCTTCTATAATTTAAAAAACAAACAGAGAAGAAAACAAATTCTTAAGTCTTCATACTGCTTAGGCCTTCATGTGGGTAATACTGAGTACACAGTGATAGAAAGGTGTTGATAAGAGGTAAAAAAAAAAAAAAAAAAATGATTTAAAAAAAGAAGAAACAAATGTCACTAACTTTGTATGCCAGAAACTTGCCTATGACAGTGTTTGCCACATTTTCTTCCAGAGAGCAAGAAAACAAGGGAAATAAAGTCCACCTAAAAGTTGAAAGAATATAAAAACAAAAATAAAACAAACAAGTTGAGCAGCCTCTTGTGTCTATCTCTGTAACCCTCAGAGGAGAATAGCCCATGTATTACATGGGAGAACCAGGCACTTGGGTGCTCACCTAGTGCCGCAGCCTGTGAACCTCCAGGTCAGAGCACCTCAAGAAGGAAGCCCCCGTCCTCACTCTAGCGCCAGCTGGGTGCCCCTGATGTCCTGTCATTTGCAGCAGTGTAGTACTAGGAATCCCTCTTCCATGGGGAACTACTGAGGAGCAACTCAGCTCCAAAACGTGGTTTTCCAAATTGCCTCACTCCGTAGGCTTCCCTGAGGGCCAGGTATTAGGAGAACTTGCCTGCTGTACATGTAAAGGAAAAGGAAAATAACAGAGGCCCTACACCGCAATGAAGAAACTCAGAGTGAAAGAATTTTCAGCAAAAGAAAAAAATCACTTTTGTTGAATTATTTCAGCTTCACACTTAAAAATCAGAGAGACCATTCAGTGAATGCTATGTGATTGGTTTAAAAAAAAATTAAAGTACAAATTGAAAAATTGAAAAAAAAAAAAAAGAAAATACCAAGGAGACAAAAATTCCATGTTGAATATTCTAAACTTTTACTTTGAATCCCTTAATATCAGAACCAATACAAATGAAAGGAAGCACACATCTCTGTATGAAAAATGATATTCCATATGGATTTTATTAGTGGTCTAAACAACAATGCCTTCTTCAATGGATGAAAAAAAAAATCTTAAGGAAGCATCTCCTATGCAACCAAAATTTCAAGATGTAGGAGATTTAAAAGATTTAGAAGAAAATATGGGCCAGGCATGGTGAGTGGCTCACGCCTGTAATCCTAGCACTCTGGGAGGCTGAGATGGACGGATTGCTTGAGGTCAGGGGTTCAAGATCAGTGTGAGCAAGAGCAAGACCCCGTCTCTATGTCTCTACAAAAAATACAAACATTAGCTGAATTAGCCAGCTGTGGTGGTGCGCACCTGTAGTCCCAGCTACTGGAGAGGCTGAGGCAGGATGATTGCTGGAGCCCAGGAGTTTGAGGTTGCTGTGAGCTGTGATGGCACCACTGCACTCCAGCCTGGGCAACAGAGCGAGACTCTGTCTCAAAAAAACAAAAATGAAGAAGAAAATATGGAGTGATGCAGACATGAAAAGGAAAGTGGGTTAGATCCCCCCCCATACAAATTTTATAATGATAATAGGTGCTATCTCACAAGTGACTATTACGTGTATGCCATATAGTCTCTAGTATTCACAAAAAATTCACTAAGATAGGTATTGTCTTCATTCTGTAGGCAAAGAAACTGAGACTCAGGTAGATTAATCCAAGATCATAAGACTGGTAAATGATAGAGCTGGGATTCAAACCCAGCTCTCTTACAAATTCTAAATCCTGAGATTTTCAATAAAAAGGGACAATAGG
The DNA here is from genome assembly GCA_963575035.1 of Avahi laniger. Taxonomy (NCBI): domain Eukaryota; kingdom Metazoa; phylum Chordata; class Mammalia; order Primates; family Indriidae; genus Avahi; species Avahi laniger. Next base: position 22,805 of record CAUYSK010031817.1, read on the forward strand.
CCCGGCGCGGTGGCTCACGCCTGTAATTCTAGCACTCTGGGAGGCAGAGGCCGGTGGATCGCTCAAGGTCAGGAGTTCGAGACCAGCCTGAGCAAGAGCGAGACCCCTACTCTACTAAAAATAGAAAGAAATTATTTGGACAACTAAAAATCTATATAGAAAAAATTAGCCGGGCACGGTGGCGCATGTCTGTAGTCCCAGCTACTCGGGAGACTGAGGCAGTAGGATTACTCGAGCCCAGGAGTTCAAGGTTGCTGTGAGCTAGGCTGACGCCACGGCACTCTACTCCGGGCAACAGAGTGAGACTCTGTCTCCAAAAAATGGACAATAAATCTCATAATGTCAGTAATGTACTTTTTCAAGATGTCAGTATTACCTGTTATTAAATGAAGCATCATATACGTGTGTGTGTGGGTGTGTGTGCATTGCCACTAGGAAACAGAGGAAAGTCAAAATACAAATATTTAATTGATATTTTAACTTCATTACAGGGCTGACATAATACTGATCCCAATCGAAGAATGTAATTTCTTTGGGTCTCTTAGAGCCTCTCATTTCAAGTGTGATCCTAGGACTAGCAGCTTAAGCATCACCTTGGAGCTTCTAAGAACTGTACAATCTCAGGCCCCACCTCGGACATTCTAAAACAGAACCTGCATTTTGACTAGATCCCCAGGTGATGTGTATGCAAATAAAAGCTTGAGAGGCACTGTCTTAGAGGTGGCTGGTTCCAGCAAGAGGGATGCTTCTCAGCCCTATTGAACTCATTCACATTCATAGCACCAGGGAGGGAGAGGCTGCACTCACATTATAACCTTTCTTCTCTAATTTTTCACTAAATGCTCATCAGTCATTTTTTTTTATATATGTAACAGTTTTGGAATATAATTACAATTCACCCATTAAGGTGTACAATTCAATGGTTTTTAGCATATTCAGAGTTGTGTAACCATTACCACCATCAATTTTAGAACCTCTCATCACCCTAAAAAGAAAGCTCATACCCTTTAGCAGTCATCCTCCATTCTCCCCAGCCTCAAACCCTAGATAACCATTAATCTACTTTCTGCCTCTATAGATTTTCCTATTCGGGACATTTTAAACAAATGGAATCATATAATATGTGGTCTTTTGTAATCGGCTTCTTTCACTTTGTGTAATGTTTTCGAGGTTCATCTATGTTGTTCACCAGTCTTAATCCTTCCTCATAAGTAGCAATATTCTTTCCATAAATGCGTGGGTGCCAGACAGAAATGTGACCCTAACACCCACTCCTCCCAATGGGGCTCCTGAGTGCCATTGCTCCCCTAGAAGTCTCTCTCCTCCCATTATCCTAATAAGGAGGAGTTTAGCAGAGTTCTCTTTTTCCATCTTCTCCCTGGGACTTAGCAGCTCAAGTGCAGCTGGCCCTTGGCCAAGCTTTCTCTCCAAGACACCTGCAGGCACTACCAGTGCTGCCACCTTATGCCCATTTCTTGAAGTAGTGGACACTGGATCAGCCACTGTCTTCCTCCCTGAGAGTCCTGCTCTTTGCTGTTTTCACATCAATCAAGATTGTGACTCCTGACAGAGTGTGACCAGGAGAGGTCGAGGGTGTGCCGTGTGGGAACTCGTGCCTGGTACCTTCAAACGACCAAGAGGCACAGAAAAAAGCAAGTACAAATGCACTTGGGGCTAAAGAGGAGCATAATTTTACAATCTCTCTTCCTGATTCTCTTGGCTGTTTCTTCGGCTTCCATTTCTCCTCTTCTCCTTAGTTCACTTTCATTTCTGTGTGGTATTCTTCGCGGAATAGGGAACCTAAACATTTCTACCTGGATTGTTTCCTCTTGCCACTTTAAGGGGCATAATAATTGTATTCTTAGACATTTCGGTATGCTTAATTTACTTCTATTAAAAACGGTCTAAACATTCTGCCCTACTGAACAGCAAAACAAGGAAAAGCTTTTGTGTTCTCTAAAATCAAGATGTTCTTCCTTAATAAATGAAGTTACACACATCCAAATTTTTGTTATGAAACATATTTAAATTATAAGTCCCAAAGAAAGACTAGCATAGTAACAAAAACACTCTCCCTAAATGCTCATGCCTGCGTTGGGGATCTTGTCTGAGTTTATTCTGGGGCACATGGTTCCATTACAGATTATCATGCACCATCTTGTACTCCCTGAATAGCCCACATATCTCCAAATCATGCCATTATTTCTAGAAAGGACTTTCCAAATTAAGGCTCCAAGGACTTATGCCACCTCAAACTCTCATTGCCACTCTATCATATGTGTTTAAGAAATGTTTGAATACCGCTATATGCCAGCCCTGTCCTATACACAAGACAGACAATGTTCCAGCTCCCATGGGGTTTAGCTTCTGGGTGGGGGACTGTAACAGTAAACTGTGGCCCTAAGACCTGTGATGTGATTGGATGATTTCCTCAGGGTATCTGGATGAGTCCTGCGACCCCTGAGTAAAACAGGCAAGAAAGACTTTGCTGTCCTGGATAGCAAAGAAAAGCAGATGGACTCAGGTGGTCCTGGCTGGTAGCCTTGCAGAATCTTCTGCCTTCATCTTGCTTTGACCCTTGACTAACTTCCTGAGAGCCACGGAACTAGCACAAAGGCTGAGAACCATAGCATTAATGGACTTCACAACACTATTGTATTTTTAAACTATAGCTTATATACATTAGGCATTGCTCAGAAATTGTTTTTCTATATGATCTTTGTTAATTTATATAGTTTTATATTATTTATCAGTATAAACAATTTACATTGTGGATTTGTACAATCCTTCTTTAATCCTCGGGAATTCAGAACAAAGTGTTACATGCCTTTCTTATTTTCTACCCCTTTTGTCTTCCACAGGGCTGGGCATACCAATGGGAGCTTGTTAAACTTTTACTGTTAGTCAGCTTGTAGAGGAATGCATTATTCATTCTCTCTTGCTTGGGGGTCAAAGCAACCAACCAGATTAAAGACACATTTAGAAGACCTGTCAATGTAAACAGGTGTGTATTTACTCTGACTTTGCTATTACAATTTAGTAAAGCTTCATTTATCTAACACCTTTGCAGAAGGTGAAAAGCCTCAATTCATTTTGTAAACAATTAAAACTAATCCCTCCAAGTACAAAATGTTTTAAAATATGCCTTTAATGAAATACTATTTTAAATAAAATAGATCTCTGCCTTCTTAAAATGTATACCAAATATAATTTAACCTCTTCTTATTTTCCTGGTCATTATTAGTATTCAGAATTAGACTGCAGAGGGGAGGGGGGGCAAGGGCAACACGTAACCTAAACATCTGTACCCCCATATTATGCTGAAATAAAAACAAAAAAAGAATTAGACTGCAAAGTAATGCATCTTTGGGAAATATCAGAATATGCTAGACCTTTGCTCTACCTAAAATGATCCAAGGCTGGTGTCATTTTGAGTTATTTTATGTCCTTCTAATAACTTTCTTTCTGTTTTTCCCTTCCTGTGTTAAACCATTAGATACTACCTCTTGCTACTTCCTAGGTGCCTGGCTTTAGCAATCCTCTTCCTAATCTGTGTCCTAGAAACCAGATAACCAAATTTATTAGCATTGTGTGTAAAGTAAGAGCAAATAGGTTTTGAATATGAGGGTCTTTCTAGGAAGTGAATAGTATTACTTTTTCAAAGTAGTTCAATGGTCTTTTTTTACTTGCTCTAGTGTTTTCAATTCCCCTACTGATGCCCTAAATTGTTGGATAAATTACCTTCTGTAGAAAACTGAGATATTGGACTGAGCAGGTGGCTCACACTTATAGTCCCAGCATTTTGGGAAGCCAAGGCAGAAGGATCACTTGAGCCCAGGAGTTTGAGGTTGCGGTGAGCTATAATCATGTCACTGTACCGGGGAAACAGAGGAAGATTCTTCCTCAAAAAAATAAAAATGATAAATAAATAAAAATAAAATTGAATGTCCATTATATGCCAGGTGTACACATTTTCTTTCCTATATTTAGAACAGTGCTGTAAAGTATATAACAAGTCTACTTTAGATTTGTGGAAAACTCAGACTAACAGACATTAAATAATTTAACCAGAGCTACAGGAGTTTGAAGTGGAAGAGCTGAGATTCAAATCCAACTCTGAATTCAAAAATCTGGATTTTCATTTTTTTATTTTATTTATTTACTGATTTTGAGGCAAGTTCTTGCTCTGTCACCCAGGCTAGCGTACAGTGGCTTGATCATAACTCATCACAGACTCAGACTCCTGGGTTCAAGTGATCTTCCTGGCTCAGTCTCCCAAAAACCTAGAACTATAGGTGTGTGCCACCATGCCCAGCTAATTTTTAAAAAAAGTTTTCATAGAGACAGGGTCTTGCTATGTTTCCCAGGCTGGTCTCAAATTCCTGGGCTCAAGTGATCGTCCCACCTTGGCCTCCCAAAGTGCTGGGATTCCAGGCATGAACTACCATACCTGACCTATTTTTTTATTTTTTAAAGTAGAAAACAGGGCCAGGCACTGTGGCTCACACCTGTAATCCTAGCACTCTGGGAGGCCGAGGTGGGAGGATTGCTTGAGCTCAGGAGTTCGAGACCAGCCTGAGCAAGAGTGAGACCCTGTCTCTACTAAAAATAGAAAGAAATTGGCCAAACAACTAAAAACAGAAAAAATTAGCCGGTCATGGTGGCACGTGCCTGTAGTCCCAGCTACCTGGGAGGCTGAGACAGGAGGATCGCTTGAGCCCAGGAGTTTGAGGTTGCTGTGAGCTAGGCTGACGCCACGGTACTCTAACCCAGGCAAGAGAGTGAGACTCTGTCTCAAAAAAAAAAAGTAGAAAACAGAACTCTATTTCTCACATAACAGTCTGGAAGGATGTAAACCTGGACTTTTCTGCTCACCTGGTCAATCAGGGACTTGAGATCCTTGAATATTGTTGCTTTGCCCTACTCTTAGAGATTTCACTTCAATTGCATGGTCAATGCTTAGTCTCAGGTGCATGTAAGTCCGGGTTGCTCTGTAGTTGTGGCAGCCAGATAGGGTGTGCAAGAGACCCTCTGAATGCCTACATATTGAGGGAAAGGAGGAATAGGGGATCTGGGTACCCCTGAATGAATAAGAAGGATGAAAGGACTGGGGATGCCAATCTCCTCACCTCTGCCCACTCCCTCCCATCGGTACCCAGACCTAGAGAACTACTTTCAAAGTCTGTGTTCTTATCATTAAGTCAAGTTGCCTTCATTATACTATTGCTAAGAGGTAATAAGAGGGTATTCAGCATGTATTCTGGTATTGTAGCCAACTTGACCATGAACTAGTGGTAATAAATGTTAACCAACCAGCTTTCCAAGGCCAAGCGTTTAAAGGCCAGGGTTGGGTTCCATAAGAGCAGATCTAAGGTTATTTAATGAAAGCCAAATGGCTAAATATTAGGCCATCACGTATATGAACAACCCCATTCAAAAATACAAAGGCAAATATTGGGTTGATGGAATATAGAGTTGATATTTCAGTGAGAACAAGTACCGGAACAGTTCACTAAGAAGTTTTAGGCAATTTTCTCAAACACTTGTGATTGTAAAATAGGTACATGGGTCTACCTGGCTTAAAGGGTACAAGGGTCTTCCGTGAAGATGTATGAGATGACTTAAATCAGAGGAGCCATTCACAAGTTCTGTCAGTCAGTGCCATGGTCACCTAAAGAATAAATGACAGTGAGAATTTCACTTTTTGGAGTTTTTATTTAATGTTTACAGCAGCTTTTTTGGTCTTTAACTCTTTGGCTTTTCTTCCTTTTTCCCTTTAATTGTGATAAACACCAATCTGGTTTGCCTCAGTTAGTTCATATTCTTTCTTCCATTTTCTGGTTCCACCTTAGGTTAGTGTTACGCTCTAATTAATTATATGTATAATATATCTCTAAAACTACTGCCCAAATTGCTTCTACCTGGTCAGCTATACTATCCCATGATTCTCTGACCAATTCCATCCTTGAGTTTTTTCATAACTTTTTGTTCCCTTCTTTCTGATTCTCGGATTTGCAGTTTTGTCTGTTACTTGGCCCTCTGTACACCTACTGCGCTTCTTCCTTGTGGTAAACAGGGTTGGGACTTGAGGGTTTTTCCTTTCTTCAGACCCTCCACCCCATCAAAGTTGGAGCCAAAGCTCAGTTGTGGTCAAAACGTAGTTAACTAAAAGTTTACAAAGGGCAACAATTCACCATTCAAAGATTTGCTTTGGTCTTTGTGTGAGAAGGGGGAAGTGAGGATGTGGGCAGTGAGCTGTGGTGCCATCTTGATGTCATGTCTCATGTTTTCCTGTTAGTGTGTTGTTGCTTCAGTTCCTGTAGCTATAAGCTGCAGTGATTGGGAGAGGGGTTAACCTAGTATAGTTTTTCCTTCAGTATACGATTCCTTTCTAGGATGTTACTGACATGTCCCTTCATACCTTTTCTCACGCTGCTCCCTCTACCAGGAGTGCTCCTCTACCTCTCCCCCTTGTCTCATCCCAAATATCCCCTCTTTAGGAAGCAGTCTCTAGTTCCTCTAAACTTGGGGTCAGCAAATATCTTCTGTAAGAACTAGATAGTAAATATTTTAGGCTTTACAGGCCAAGAGCGATGAGAGTGCTACATAAGGTCTCTCCCAGTGACTCAATTCTAAGTTTGTAGTGCAAAGGCAACTATAGACAGTAGACAAATGGGAGTGGCTGTACAACAACAAAACTGTATTTACAAAACCAGGCAGTAGGCTAAATTTTTCCCATGGCTGATGGTTTGCTGACCCCTGCTTTACTTAGATATTTCTTCTCCAACCTAATTACTCATGCCTCCGTTATCATATTAGTTCTATAAGTTTACCTCCACCAGAATATGAGCACTGAAGGCAGGCATTCTGCCTTCACATCTCTTTGAACTAGCAAAACTGAGCTCCTAATGGGTACTCCATAAACATTTCTGGAAAAAAGTGGAGAAGAAAAGTAGAAAGGGGTGGAGTCCTAATTAAGGAGGAAACAGAATCATGCGAATCCTCCACTGATACACATCTTCCCCTACTAACATGATCAGGTGCTTTTATAAAATGGCTGTTTGGGGCTCTTTCAAAAAGTTTGACTTCAGCAAGCTTGCTTTTGTCTTTTTTTTTTCCCCCTATTCTTCCACTTTTCAGCTGAAGAATTTTTCTGTCTTTTTTTTTTTGCAAGCTTGCTTTTGGAGATTCATATATGTGGTAGCCAGTCTTCAAGACGGGCTCCAGTAATCCTTTCCTCCTCGTATTCATGTTCCCACCTACAGCAAGTAGGAATGACCTAGGTAACCGATAGGATATGGTGAAAAATAAGGGTGTAGGACATCTCAGGCAAGTCATAAATGATAATATAAGTTTTGTCTTGTTTTCTCTTGGATCACTCTCTCTGGGGGAAACTAGTTTCTATGTCCTGAAAATCTATGTCAAGTAAATCTATGGAGAAGTCCATGGGGCAAAGAAGTGAGACCTCCTGCCAACAGCCCTGTGAGTGAGTCATCTGGAATTGGATCTTCCTTTCTCAGTTAAACCTTTAGATGACTGCAGACACAGCTTTGAAGAGGACCTCCTAACAGTCATAGGAGCCGCCCCTATACCTATGGTGTTTTGTTGTTTTTTTGTTTTTGTTTTTGAGACAGAGTCTCACTCTGTTGCCCGGGCTGGAGTACCACGGCGTCAGCCTAGCTCACAGCAACCTCAAACTCCTGGGCTCAAGCGATCCTCCTGTCTCAGCCTCCCAAGTAGCTGGGACTACAGGCACACGCCACCATGCCCGGCTAATTTTTTCTATTTTTAGTTGTTTGGCTAATTTCTTTCTATTTATAGTAGAGACGGGGTCTTGCTCTTGCTGAGGCTGTTCTCGAACTCCTGAGCTCAAGCAATCCTCCCGCCTCCTCCTCCCAGAGT